>APFE031514706.1:0-22860 GCA_000404065.3 Pinus taeda | reverse complement strand
CCTGAACTTCCGGAGCCGTTTTGAGGCCCTAAACGACGTTTTTTGGGATTCCAGGGGCAACATGGACCAGTGTTGCCGTTCCAACAATGATAGTGCTCGAATAGATCTTTCTAATGAGCTATTGTACGCGTCAAACGGAGATCATATGCTAAAGTTACGACCCCGGGAAGTTGATGTACCGACTTACCCCCAAACGGGGCCCACAGTTTGGCGTTTCATCTCCTAGGGTTAGGTTTTGGAATGTTAAGGGTTTTTCATTGTTTCTCAACAATAAATAGGCCTTCGAGCCTCATTGTAAGTCAGTCAGAGGCATGTAGCCAACACATCTCTTCTCAGAGATAAGCTACCATCGCCCTAGCTAGTTTATTTCCATTTCTGATTGTAAGCATATTTCAGTATTTTCCATTAATGAAATGAAGTATTATTTCCGCTGCATATTTGTGTATATGGCTATCTCTGTAATTGGTTGCGTTCCTGTTTAAATCTGGATCATTACCCTTGTTGTTCTTTTTATTATAAGCAGCCAACTGAGTAGCATCAGTAGGCACAACAACAGGGGTTTGTGTGGTATGCACCATGATATCCCATACTTCTGCCTCCTCAAAGATACTTTGCATTCTCTCCTTCGAAACGATGTAATTTGTATGCCCATCCAACCTATCCTCCACCCTCAATCCCAATGACATCCTGCTGTCCTAAAACTGAAAAATAGCACTGCTGTAGTAAAGATAAAACCTGTTGTTTATGAAAAATCAGCTTGCTGGAATTTTCTGAGTGAAAATCAGCAGCTGTAATTTTTCCTTTTGCTGTCCCAAACTGTCCTTCAGCACTCAAGCTCTGATACCATGTAAAAATTTCTGTTTTCCCACCCCGAGTTTCAGTTTCTCCTTATTTCTCCCATGTAGTTAAATGCCCTTTCCCATAAATATACATTCAACAAGCTGGAAAAAATAAATTTTGTTGAAAACACAAATTCTGGAAAATTTACAGAATGCTGGAAATTGCAGAAATAAAATCAGCAGTAATAAACAGCCATTAAAACACATTAAAACACTTATATTTTTAGTCAACGTGACCCTGGAAAAACCCCCTACAACTCTTGGGGAAAACCAGTTTGAGAGCTCTTCTTTATTTCTGAAAAATGTCTTTTTACAGCAAGAAAATTTCAGCAAAAAATTACAGCAAAATAATTTTTCAGCAAGCAAACTTATCCGTTTTCAGCCCAACGGACCACCTGGAAGCTTCTCAGTTTTCAGCAAAAAAACAGCTTTTTCTGCTTGTTCTTGCTGCTGTTCTGCTTGTCTTTCTGCTGTTCTGATTTTGCTGAAGAGCTGCCTGGTATGTGTGCCAAACTGCTGCCTCTTTCTCCTTCTTGTCCAGAAATCTCCCTTGCTCTCTTGCTCTCCTTCTCCCAATCTGCTCATGAAAGAATGAATGATCTTTTCCTCCTTTCCTCCTTTAATATAACTCCAAGTGACTTTTGGGTGATCCAAGTGACTTTTGGGTGATCTCTAAATCCAATGGCTGAAATAGATTTAGATCAATGGCTGAGATTAAATGCACATTTAAATCTCACTTTCTATTTTTTAATTCACCCCACTTTAATAAAGACCCACTTAGTCATTTATTTCCAAAGTCACTTTTCCTTTCTAATTTTACATTAACTTTATTAAAGTCACTTTAAAATTAGACTTTAGTAACTTTATCATTAAAGTCACTTTTAAATTAGATTTAACTTTATAAAAATTATAAAGTCACTTTAGGAGAAAAATTAAAATCTTTTGGACACTTTTTCCTAGGCCAAAGATCAAAGCCTAAGGGAACCACCTGTCCTCCGGTACCAAATTTCAACATTGATTAATGATAAGTTAAGTGATTTTCCACAAACTATACTTGATTACAAATTGATGCAAGGTGATTTACTATTTTTGTAAAGTCATGCTTGAAATGATAGACATGGCTTTCTATTTTTAGAAAATCACTCTAGAATAGTCAGAAATGAGATTTTATTCAAGGAAATTCATTCCTTAGCTGCTACTTTGGAATAGCCAGAAATGAGATTTTATTCAAGGAAATTCATCTCTTAGCTGTCACTCTAGAATAGTCAGAAATGAGATTTTATTCAAGGAAATTCATCCCTTAGTTGCCAATTTTCAACAAGAGGGGCACTAATTGGAAAACATTGATTGAGATAACATAGTTCCATCTATCCCTATCCCATACTCACCACTTTCCATCATAAATTACAAGCACTTATCTCACATCCACTCGTTGGATTCAACTAACCATTGGTTCTTTGGGATTTGGCAGCCTTACATCCACCTACCTAGGTAGGGCCCAAAAACATTGCCCTGGGATGATGTAGCTAAAAGAAAAATAAAAAGCATATAATGGCCACAAACAAAAAAAAAAGATAAGAATATCAAAATGCAAAAGATGGTTGGGGCATACAAATCAACATGTAGGCAAAATCTTAGCATGAACTCTACCTCATTCATATGGCCATCACCCGGTTTCTGGGCCAAAGTTGCCCTATTACATCATGGAAAGGAACCCTTGCATGCCCCAATCCCAATGGGCAATGAAATGACCCATCTTTAAGGGGTAAAACAAATGCTATACATCATTCAAAGCAAGCTCTAATCCTTTAAGCTATGAGCTGTAATACAAGGAAAAATCAAGCAAAAGTAAATGAGCACAAGAGGGGTGGAAAAACAAGGGTCAGGATGGTAACTCATGCATCCACGATTGCTCCTTCACATCTATACATTCAGGATGTGGATCCCCATCATGCTGGTTCTTGTGACCATGGCACTTGGCCATGAAGTCTTCTCCCCTCGATATCATTATTATTATTCACTAACACTTGTCAAATTGAAGGGTGGATTGAGGGGCTGTTACTTCCCCTTAGGTGCAAAAACTCCTAATAGGGTGGTCCTTTAGCCACTTTTCCATAGGGAGGAAGCACCATTACGAGTTCAAGACGCCACATTTGGAAAGGATACCTTATGTGAAGTATGAAATAGCCCTTTCCATTCAAGCTTGGTGCACTTAGATGCAAAAATGATTACTGTCCCTGATGATTTGGTTGCTTGCACTAGGCTTTATGTTATGATTGTCAGGTGGTTCCATAGCCATGACCTGGGCACCCACGGGTACCTAGGCCTCTAGAGAAACATGTTGGCACCCATAGGTACCTAGGCCTCTAGAGAAACATGTTGGCACCCACAAGTGAAGCGTGGAGAGCCTTGGGTCTCTGAGTAGTAACAACACAACATTTGCACCCTTGGACACCTCCTGCACCCAAGACTTTTTATTTGATAATTCTTCAGGATGGTACACTTGGGCCCAACATGCCCATGGCTGACCTTAGCACTCTTAGACATATGGTAGTTGATCTAGAGCTCAGATGAGGGTGATTTCACCTTCTGAGACATGGGAGGGTTAGTAGCATCATATGGAAAGCCCTCAACGTTAGAGCAGAGATGGGCACTTTGACCTATTGGAGACCTAGGAGACCACCTTTGGTGCCCCAAACTGGATTTTGGGGTCCATAGAGGGATTTTGGCAAAGATTTGAGGGCCAACACTCTTATCATGATTTTAGGAGGCTTCTACACCACACATGGCACCTTAAAGCATCAATGCATGCCACATGGAGCTCAACGCATGGATGAAGTCAACATTTTTAGCCCTTATGGTTCACACATGTGGGCAATCATTATGTTTTATGTCTAAGCTAGTGGGTTGGCTTGTAATCCAACTCATCATTGTGACTACTTGTTTTTCTAGGGGCTTCTAGGCTAGTTAGACATTGTACCTCCTCATATAAATAGACGAGAGGATCATTTTCTTTATCATCATCGTCACTTGTGAACTCAACCTCTCTTCTTGAGAATTTCAGCGTCTTTTCCTTGTTCGAAAGATGCGATCTATGGAGCAAATCTTGTCTTGTCTTTGGAGAAGTTATATTGGATTGATCATTGGATTGTACATGCATATTATCTTGTAAGTGCCATGTTTATTGCAAATTTTTGTTTTCATGTCTAATGTATGGAATAAATTGATGATCTAGGTTAAATTTGTGCCCTAATTTGTTGAAAATCAATTTTATTGGAAGCTAGGTCATATTATTGCTTGTATTTCTCATAGTATGATATGTGAATGGAAATCCCCTTGGTGATCTCGTGTTAGCTCTCCCAAGTGATTTTCAATCCCTCACAAAGGTAATAGCTATAGTTTTGAATCTTGATGTTAGGGCATCAAAACATCCTTACTCCTTTGCAAGTTGTAGCCAACTTTAAGAGCTCATAGACTCCATCAACCCTAGGACTAGGCATTGGTCATCCTTTGTTGGTGATCAATTTAAATTTGATCCCTAAACTCTCTTTTCTCTTTTTTCCTAATTCGACCCCCTTAAGGCCTGTTAACTTATACAACTAGGGTCAAATTCCACTTTGGACAACTTATTTGATGGAGATGATTATTGCATTAAATTTCTCTTTTCAAGAGGACCAAAATTGACCTAAAGATCTCTAAATTTGGACAAGGAGAGATGGATTTTTGAATTTATGCCCACACATGCAAATTGAGAAGGTCGGTCACATCATTATGTATGCTCATGAAGCCCAAACGACATGTCACTTGACCCTCAACAATTTGTATAAATAAGAAAGACCTCCAACCTCAGTTGGCACCTCACTCACTCACTCATGTCTTCTTTCTCGTCATTTGATTGGTTTGTACAACTATTGGGCAGCCTAATTCTCTCACACGTGTGGCAAGGAGTACGAATTGCAGGGCCGAAATTTCAGTGTGTGTTGCAGCTTTGATCAGTGTTGACCAGGGGTGTTTTGACCACAATTGACTGTGTTTTTGCCACCAAAATTTTGATCTTTGAAGGCCACATCTATTGGCACAAAACTGAGGAGTTCTGGGCACATTGACAGAGGTTGACCACAAGATTGACCGTAGGCAAAAGAGCAGACTTTGACCAAGTTTGACCATCCGTTTTAGGACTGTTTTGACTAATCTTTTACCAACTTCTAAGGCTGAATTTCACTATCCTAGATCGAGCCGCTGAAGGGATGATTTGATCGTGAACTGTTGACTAGTTAGGGCACACATTGTTGCTGTTACTGGGACAGATTTGCACTTGAGTTGACTTTTGTCGAATCTATCTCTTTTGTCTTTGATTTGGATGTTGATTAGATATTGGATATTGAAATTGATATTAGTTGATGTACTCTCTCTGCTGAACATTTGAAGATAATCTAATAAGAAGAAGATTTGCAAGGGTTTTCCCCATAGTGGGTTTTAACTTTTGCCTTGGTCATTGACCAAATTTGGGTGTCTCTTGTCTCTTGGCTGTCTTTCATTGTGCATTTGTCTAATTGTTCTATTTGCTTTAATGCCATTGGATAATGGAAGAAGTAAATTGTTAAATTGGATGCTATTGGATATTGCTGAAGTGATAGTTGCAGAATAGAACAAATTGATGAAAAATTAACATGGTATCAGAGCTGAGGTGAAGACAAGACTAAGAGACATAGAACAAGAGCATCTATTTTGTAGCAGCTGATCGAAAAGGGAAAATCTTTTGATAAAAATGTCTTCCTCATTCTTCAAGGAGCATGAGAGGTTGGGTGACTCATCTAATTTTACGGCATGGAAAGTCAGGTTGGAGATTATAGTTGATAACATTGATGTTTTGGACTTTATCCAAGGAAGAATACCCGAGCCTCTGGAGAATGCTTCCGCTGCTGTCAAAAACAAGCACAAGAAAGGTGAGTTAAAAGCAAAGCAAATTATAGCTGATGTTTTACAAGATAATCTACTTGCGTATGTTGGATATTTGAGAAAGTCTAAGGACATGTATGATAAGATAACTGGCATGAATGAAGTCAACAATTTGAATGAAATCATCTCTTTGAAAGATTAACTATAGACACGAAGATGAACAAAGGAGAATTTGTGCAATCGTACATAATGAGGATATCTTGTCTTAGAGATCAATTGCAAAGAATTGGGGAAACCACAACTGACAGGGAATTGGTGATTGTAACGGTTAGAGTCCTCCCTGCCATTTGGGAAACCTTCATTACTACTATAAGCAACAACAATAACTTCCTGTCATTAGATGAGCTTGTTGGAAAGCTCACTCAATGATTGATATCTAGAGGAAGAATTCAAGGATCAAATGAAGGAGAGCCCTCTGCCTATGTTACTCAAGGAAAGAAAAAGAATGCAAAGAAAGGAAAGGGAAAGCCATCTAAATCAAGAAGACCTCCTCAATCCAATCGAGATTCCAAGGATTCAAGAAGGCGAGATAGAGATGTTGAGTGCTACAATTGTCATCAAAAGGGTCACTATGCTCGAGATTGTCCCGAAAAGAGAGATGCTCCAAGAATAAACTCTTCAAGGTCTTACAACAATAACCATGGCTTCAAAAAAAATGGGTCATATGAAAGAAGAGATGATAGAAGGAATGGAAGAAGGAATGAAACAGGAAGAGACTCCCCCGATGATCGTGATGATAGCTATCATCCTCCAAAGAGGTTAAGGACCTCCAGGTATTAAGGCAATGCTACTAATCAATTTGAATATATTCTTATTTCCACAATATCTAGTTCATCTCCTTTGGATTCTTGGGATAGTTGGCTGGTTGATAGTGGGGCCTCTCATCACTTTTCTGGATATAAGGAGGTTCTCTCTAATTTGGTAGAGAGGGAGACCAATTTGAACATTATTCTTGGTGACAATACAACTCATCTCGTAAAGGGTTTTGGTTCTGTCAAATTTCATTTGAACTCTAGGGAATCTGTTCTGATTCATAATGTATTATACGTGCCGAGATTGAAGAGGAATTTGGTTTCGATATTTGCTTTGGAGGATAAAGGAATGAGGGTTGCATTCATTAAAGGAAAAGTACTTGGCCTGTTGAATCCTACATGAGAAATGCCTTCACATTGGGATCTAGGCTTGAAGGACTCTAAGAGTCACTGGAAGACCTCTACGAGCTATGGTCCATAGTACAAATCATCAAAGCGAGTTGTGGCACTGAAGGCTGGCCCATCTACACTATGATGCACTTCTAAAATTGAAGAAGTTGGTTTCCAGGATCTAAGATATTCAAGCTCAACATGATGGAGTATGCCCTGGGTGTGCAAGTGGAAAGAAGACAAGGGGACCATTCCCCTCTAGTGAAAACAAGACGAAAGAATTTCTTTATCTCATTCATTCTGATATATGTGGTCCAACGCCCGTGCATTCACTTGGGGCTCATATTTATTACATCACCTTCATTGACGATTTCTCAATTAAGACATGGATATAGTTCTTGAAGCATAAGTACGAGGCATTCAAAATATTCAAAGAATTCAAGGCTTTGGTTGAAAATCATACAAGGATGAAAATAAAGATCTTCAAGTCCGATAACGACAGGGAATACATCTCAAATGAATTCATAAACTTTTGCAAGAAGGAAGGAATTAAGGACACCATTGTGCCCTACACTGCCGAACAAAATGGAGTGGTTGAGAGAAAGAATGGGTCCATTGTGGAAGTTGCTCGAGCCATGCTCCATGATCAAAAGCTGCCAAAGTTCCTTTAGGGTGAAGCAACAAACACAATGGTGTATGTTCAAAACAGGTTGCCTCATCAAGCTTTGGACAACAAAACTCCTAAGGAAGTATTCACAGGTGTCAAGCCCGATATTGGTCATCTCCGAACTTTTGGCTACCCCGTGTATTTCCATGTGCCGAAGGACAAAAAATCAAGCAAGAAGCTAGAGGAAGAAAAGGTACGTTTGTTGGATAAAGTGAATATTCTAAAGCATTTAGAATATATATTTCTTGTTAGAGGAAAGTTGAAATTAGCAGGGATGTAACATTCGATGAAGATGTTGCCCGAAAAGCGAGGGACCTCCCTCCACCTCCTCCTCCTAAAGACAAGAGTGATGATATGGATATTCTAGAAGGTGCTTCTCTGCTTGAATCCAAGAAGGACATCGTTGATGATCCCATGGAGCCTATGGACCCCTTAGATCCTCCTACCAGGAAAAGACCACTTTGGCTCAAGGACACATTACAAGATGCCGAGAATCATGCTGCTGCCCGTGGAACTTTCAAGAAAAGAAAGAAGCCATGCAGGTAGCAAGCTTATGTTGTAGCTATGAGCAAGATGGTTCAAGTTGAACCTAGTACCTTTGAAGAAGTCGTGAAGGAACAAGTCTGGAAGGATGCAACGGCCGAAGAATATGAGTCTATTATGAAAAATGATGTATGGGATATTGTAGCGAGACAGAAGGGAATATCTGTGGTAACCTCCAAATGGCTCTATAAGATCAAGCATGGGACTAATGGAAGCATCGAAAAATACAAGGCAAGGTTCTTAGCTCGTGGATTCTCTCAAAATGAGGGAGAAGATTACGATGATATATTTGCTCTTGTGGCCCGATATATAACCATTCGTTCGATAGTAGCCCTTGCTACAAGTCAGGGGTGGACTCCTCCATCAAATGGATCATGCTAACATTGCTGAAGAAGGAGATCCAAAGAAAGTCAAGCCCGTAGACATTAGGGACTTACACTACTAAGCCCTTTGCTTGTAGCCTTAAATATCTTATTTTATATTTTTGATGTTTTAGAATTTATAGGTTTTTAACATATTTTTGGAAAAGACATTTAATTTTTTATAAGTTTATAGGTATTCCTCAAGGTTTGGAGGGATCCCCCAACATCTCCCAAAGATAAGTATCTGATTTCCTTTCAATTTTTGGTTTCATGTACTCATTTAGTTTTGATTATATTAAATACTAATCATCATTCTCCCTATATTGTCTTGATTAGGAAGACACTTGCTATATCCTCAAGGAGTATCGAAGAAAGCCACCCAAGATAAGGTTTGTCAAGAAACAAAGGTATGCCTTAAACTACAAAACATTGACTTCTTTATTGTAAATGTTTATTCATTTGACAATCTATTACTAAAATTGTTATGTCTAGCTATATTAAATCATATTGATTCTTGTTCTGGGTGATTCATCAATCGATAAATTTACCCCTCATATTCTTAGTTGATTTTATAGAACCCTAGATAGGTTCTCTGAAAAATCCTATGGGTATACTAATGTGAATGTCTAAAACCCTAAATTGCTTAGGGATATTGAGAAATGCTATTTGAAGTCTTATTGATGATGTCATGTTTAGGATTTTGGGTATGATCAGGAAAACCTATCTTGTTAGGATTGAATGATAAAGTCTAAAATCTCAAACATTTGAAGCATTGATGATTTTGGGTTTGTATGTTTCTATACTGAAACCCTAACTCATTAGGGTTTGGTGGAATGTGTAAGCAAGACCTTTATAATGTCTTAGAATTGATTTCCTTGATATGTGTGTGTTTGTCCGATCAAACCCCTAGTCTAATCAAATTTTTATATGTGTAACTTTTATTGATATTTGTGAAGTTGGGTTTGACTAACACATGATATGAAATGCCTATGAAGTCCTAGATGTATGAGTTGACTTGTTTGTCGATGGTCATGAATCCTAGGGTTTGGAACTAAAGCCCTAGTCAAAGTTTGATGTTCTAGGATGATGTTGTTTGGTAAATCTAGGGTATTGCAGTGAAACCCTAGTAATAGTTAAATTCTTTAGTATGCGTGATATAATAATCTGAGATCTATTTATATAATGATTGATGAGATTGTGAAAATGAAATTCTAGGGTTTTGGAGTTAAACCTTAGTAGAAATCAAAATCTCTAATGTATAATGACAATATGATGATTTGAGATTTGTGTAAGGTTGTTGAAATCTGAGTTTTGGTTGGGATTTTTGTTTGATTGAAAATCTTGGGTGTGCAACTAATCCTAGTGGAAGCTGGTATGATAATGACTAAGCTATGATTGGTTTTGATTGATTCTTTTATATGAAATCTAGTATTTGTATGAATCCCTAGTGGAAAGTCTAACATATGAATTATGAAAGCTGTTAGATGCCTTGTAGATCGATATTTGTTTGAATTGTTTCTGTGGTTTGCTATATGTTGTAGTAGGGCATGTTACACCTTTGAAGACACATTGAAACCCTAAGTGGAATGAAAATTGTTATTAAGTAGTCTAGGCTTTTATGACAAATCCCTATCAAGATGTTGAAGAGTATATGTCTCTTGTTTGTAATTAAGTGTGGGTATCTGATATGTATAAAGTTGAAATGCTTCTGTGATTCTGATATGGATAACTTCATGCTTCTACTAATTTGATTGTACTTGCTATCTAAGTTGTGCAGGTACACAATCTTCAATATCGTGAAGATGCTCGTTGATGTGATAAGCATGATGAGGATGATAAAATGGTTGGAAGCCACAAAAGATTCTCTGATGACAAAAAGAAGTTAATTTCCCTGAGGAAGCCTGAATAGAAGAGATCTCCCTAAGATTAAGAGGGAGTCTGGATAAAGAGATTCTCCCTGGTTGAGAGGGAGGGAATAACTTGGTTTTGACTGAAGAATGAATTTTGGAGGATATGTTGCTGCATGAGAAGTAGGAAAGGAAAGTGTATGATTGAGGAATCTTTTGTCAAGGATTCAGTTGATAGTCCTACTATGAAAAGTTGAGAAGCAACATCAAATTGTCTGAAAGACCTTGAAGGTTTGTATTTGATTATGTACATATGAAAGTATCTTATTGATTGGGGTTGTGTTTGTGCGGGTGAATCTCTCGAAGGTTTTCATAGCATGCTGGTTACCAATCAGTTTGATTGGGAGAGATTGGTCAACCTTGATCTGCTGGATCTAGGAGTGTTGAGGCTTTGTCAGTGAAGCATTCCCTGGGAGGATATCTGGCTGACACTGTGTTGATGTCTAGGTCCCAAAGTTGGAAAAGGTGGTGTTGATTATAGAGCTTTGTTTTTTTTTTTGGATACACACCTGGATTTTTGGGTTGGTGGTTAGCAAGTAAGCTTGATGGTACCTAGAGGGGCTGAAAGCTTGAGTCCACCTTATTCCCACTTGGATAGATTGCCCTGGTTAGGAATTTAGTCCGTGGCATTACGATGCCTAAATTGTTGATAGACCAATGGATAAATTGCCCTGGTCAGGAATCTAGTCCATGACATAGCGGTGCCTAAAAGTTCTTCATGGTTCATATAGTTGAGATCTTCCATTATATTTGTATATCATGAGGGTGTGTTGGAAAATGTAACTAGGTTCGGTCTTCATTTAATGTATTTGAGTCACCTTGTAATGTACTTGTCAAAAGAATAAAGAAAAGAATTATTATTATTATTATTGTGACTTATTAAAGCATGGTTTTCATGCTTGGGTCACATGTTTTAGGTCAAATTCTCCATTGAGGACTTCTAGGATTTATTCTGAGTCAATAAAGTCATTGTACTTTTAAAGAGACCCTTCTTGGGCTTTTGAATCATGTAAAGAGGTTAAGTATTGAGTCAAATGTAATTTATGTATCCTCCACACCATGCTGGCCTAGAAGAGGCCAAGTTGGCCTAAGGGCACCAATTCGCCCTCCCTTGAAGCCTATAAATAGAAGCAAGTTGACTTCATTTGGATAACTTCATCTCAAGCAAGTTCGATATCTCTAAGGAAGCTAGGAAGTGCGATTTTTGAAGTCGGGAAGTCAAAAGAAGTGCGAGTTGGGTGGAGTCTAAGGAGGAGAAGAAAATCGAAATTTTGGTGCCTCTCTCTCTTTGTTTCGTGCCCTAGATTGGGAGATCGAAGTCTTCCAACTTTCCAAGTTTCACTGATGTTGGAAGCTACGACCTAATCGAAATTGTTGGAAAGAGGTCGAAGATCTGGGAGGTTGACTTGGTGTGAAGGGAAGGTCTAGTCTTTGTCTAGGGTGAAGAGTCTCAAAGAATACTATTGAAAGGAAGAATTTCCTTGACTGGGTTTTCCGCTCGAGGGGGGTTTTCCTTGGCATAGTGCCTACATCTGGTGTCCATTATTTTATGTGCTATTGCTTTGGTAAATGCTTGATGAACTAAAAGAGAGAAGATATAAAAAATCGTAATAACAAATCAAGAACATCACAAGTAATTATCAAGAATAAGAAAATCTTTTTGCCTTTCTGGTTTTCTAACATATATGTCAACAAAAGCATGTACAATGATGAATTAGATATAGAAAACATAAAAACATGGATTAAAGTTTTAATCCATATAACATGAATCTTCTAGAAGTGATAATCTTCATCAACCATGTCCACAAGTTACAAGTTCTCATTTGTATAGCATGTAAGGGTGCACATAAACAAAATAACATCGAGTGTAGTCCATCTCTGAACCGAAAATACATCAACAAATAGGCTCTATATGGCCTTTAACATCCAGAAAAATCATGCTATAACAAATAACTACATATCTTCAAAATCATTGCCTATCTTGGGATCTTTGTTATTAATATCACCCTCTAAGAAATTAACATAAGATCCGAGTTCTGTTACTAGTACATAACCACCAGTCCGTGTAGGAAGAGCTGCCCAAATCTAGTGTATAAGAACCAAAATCCTGTAAAGAGGGCCGAGAGACAATCCTGTGGTGAATGATGAACACAGTCCAAGCAACTATTTAGGTGAATCTTCCCTGTCTGAGTTGTTGTGTGAGCACACAGTCCACAGTCCGAGCACCACAGTCCACAGTCCGAATTTTGTCACTGTAATAAGGTCGAACATCTATTCTGTAACTATGTAGCAATTCAATGTTTAAGAGTCCTAGACCCAATCTGAAATATAATCCACCAACCCGAGATAAATGTATTACTTGCAGTTTCCTTAAGATTCACGAGATGTGAATCTTCATCTCATTGTCTTTCCTCCGTGTGGATGATTGAATTGATGAGTGAAGAATGAATACATATGCCTAATATATAGTGTTCATGTCTCTACAAATACGCTGACATGAGTAGGCCAGTATAGGTCGGCTCATTGTCTAGAATAATATCTTTAACTTAAAAAATTTACATCTCCCAAACTATTTGGAGTTTTGGGCCAAGTAAGAGTTCATTGGAAATGCAAAATTATGCTCTAAAAGATGGTATAGGTATCATATTGAGAGGTTGCCTCTAAGGTAGTGAAAAACATTTTTTAGTGTGAATGGTCATCAATTAGTCTAGAATTGGAGGTAGGATAGAATAACTTCATGGAGAGTAAGGCCATTTGGAAATGTTAGGCTTCATGGTGACATTTATTAGGAGAGATCAACAATATATATTTAATCAATGACAATTATTGACCAACACCAAATGCATCGAGATGGATGACAAACAATATAATGATCCAATTCAGATCATTGAATGATTAAGTGTCCTTTATTGAGTTTCCCTTCCTTGATTTGTCACCTTAGCTCTGATACCATGTTGAGAAATCTAGGCCAATAAAAGTAGGTGATTTCTCTAGCAATAATAATTGCTTGTGAATATCTTTTTACTTTTTCTTGATTTGTTCTACTTTACTTGATTATTATAGTGTTCTTTTCATCAATTAGTTACCAAAAATGTAATGAACAATAAGACAAAGAACACAAGATATAGGCTATTAGCCAGGGCCAAAACCTCTCCAAACTTGAGAGGAAAACCCACCAGATTCTTCTTCTAACAGAATCTTCAATTAATGATTTCCAAGACCAAGAACCTTGACCTACTAACCTCTTCAAGACCAAGTCACAAGGCTTCGTTGAAACAAATCTTGTTCCTTAAGTCAACGCTGGTCACACTGATTGTTCCACCACAGATCTCGACTTCTCTTTAGATTTTGGCCTTATTGTCACCGGCGTGCAATTTTCTGCCTCTTCAGAAACCCTAGTTGCAACACTTGTGAGAGATAAACAATGATTTATCTCTTGATTCCCTTCTCGCTTGGATAGTGACTCTTTCTTTTGCAATTCAACTTGAAAGGTGACTTGGTTTCTTCCTTGCTTCAAGCTTCTTAGATGACTATGATAACTTGGCTACTACTGCAGCAAATAATACCTATCTTCCTTGCACGTGTGAGAGATATTTACCCTAAAAACAAACCCAAGACACTTCGATTCTTTCTTCTCCTTTCTTCGCTAGATGAGAGGCTCCTTTTCTAGTGTTTCTCACACTTCTTCTATTTCGGATGCTTGAATGAATGATCTCCAAGTAAGGTTGGGTCCTGCTTTATATAGTGATTTTCCCCTGTAAATAAGCCGACTTGTCTTTATGCCTAGGACGACATCTCCTAAAGTGATCTATATCTTCTTTGGATGGCTGACTTGTTGAGTACTTGTGACGAGGTCTTGGAGGGTCTTTTGACTCTTATAATGACTCAAATACATATGTAAGATGCACAAGAAGGGTCTCTCATATATGACAAAGACTTATTTGATTTTATGGCCAATCCTAAGAGCTCACATTGAGAGCATGAAACCCATGACTCAAGCATAACATAAATACTTTTATTTTTCTTCTTTACATCTATTACATAAAATCATGATTATACATGCCATGATGAAGACCGAACCTAGTTACATATTTCAACACCAGCTTAGTGAAGTAAATTGCTCCATGTAATTCATCCAACAATTCATCAATGACAGGAATGGGAAATTTATCTTTAATAGTGAGCTTGTTGAGCTCTCTATAATTCAGACACATGCCATTATCCATCCTTTTGTGCACCAATACTATTGAAGCAGAGAAAGAACTTTGACTAGGTTGAATTATATTGGCCTCTTGCATTTCTGTAACCATATGTTCAATTTCACTCTTTTGGGCATAGGGATATCTATAAGGCCTTATGTTTGGAGGAACACTTCCTGGAATCAATTGAATAGCATGATCATAATAACGAATAGGTGGAGGCCTTTGAGAGTCTCAAATACCTTGGAATGATTGTCCAAGACTTTTTGGAGATTTGGAGAAATAGATAATTTCGATGTTTGAACTTCTAGTGAGCATAATTGTGCAATTACCCTGTTGTTCTTTCTTCAAAAGCTTTGTCATGCCATTAGAGCTGATTATATTCCCTGGTTTCCCCGCGATACCCCTTAATTCAATTTCCTTTCCTTCCCAATTCTTTTTCCAAGAAAAGTTCTTTAAAATTAAAAGCTATCGTCCTCAAAGATTGTAGCCATTGGACTCCCAGTAGAGCATCAACACTACCCATTGGAATGGAAAACATTAGACTATTCGATACATATTCCCCCATGGTTAGCTTGATACTATGGCACTTTCCAGAGCAATTTATAGTTCCACCATTTGCAACCATCACTTGCCACTTTGGTGCTGGATATATAAAACAATTCAATTCCTTGGTTATCTTACAATGAATAAAAGTATGGGTACTACTTGAATCAATCAGCACTATTACCTTTTTCTTCTTGATATATCCTTCTATCTTGAGAGTTTGAGGAGTGGTAATTTCCGCCAATGCATTACAAGATATGGTCAGATTCATTTCTTCTTTTTTTGGGTTTGGTTCCTGGTGTATATCCTCTTCTTTTTATGTTTCTTGTTCTTTTTCTTCCTCTTCACAATCTGTGTAAAATAATTTCTTCTCAACACACTTATGACCTTTAGTGTATTTTCTATCGCAACTATAGCAAAACCCTTTTGCTCTTTTTCCCTCCAATTGTTATGGTATCAACCTTGTTGGTTGTGGAAGGCTAGGAGCAACAACACTTCCATCTTTATAGTTGAGTGATAGACTTCTTTGTTGCCATAATTTTGCTTTCAACTTTTATTACTACCCTGAATGGTTTCTCCAATGAATCGGGTTCCCAAAGGCGAGCCTTATGTTGGATGTTATCCTTTAAAGTCCCTATAAAGACATTAATCCTATGCTCCTCTGGGATATCAGTTACCCTGATATTCAATTTTTGGAAGTCCTCAATGTGCTCCGCTATTGAACCCTTTTGTTTGAGACTTATTAATCGGCTAAAGAAAGTGTTTCTTTGTATCCTCATAATGTGCTATCATTTCCTTTGTAAAAATTGACCAAGTGATAAGTAGTTTATGAGAACAAATCCATTGATACCATACAAACTGATTGAGTTATAAAGATAAAGATGCAATGTAGACCTTTTGTGTGTCGCACATCATGTAGATCAAAATATTGCTCCCTCTATAGTATCCATGTCAATGTTGCACGAAGCGGGGACGAAGCAGGGACGAAGCGGGGACGTTTTTTGGAAGCGGGGACGCGGAAGCGTCATTTTCCAAAAATCTAGGAAGCGAAGCGTCTGCTATATATATATATATATATTTATATTTTTTTGCATTTATACTCAAAACAAACATCCCAAATACCAAATTAGTTGTAGAAGACATGAAAACATGCATATTTTTGCATAAATCAAGATAGATATAACATTCATTGTACATTAATAATTAATTATTCGAGCATGAACCATTTAGATGCATCAACCATCTAGAATCTAGATTCTTCTCCTCTTGTCTAGCCTTTGCCTCTACCTCGATTGTCTAGGGATATTAGTCAACATTGCCCAATTTTGATCAAACTACCTAATTCAAGACTTAAAATATGGTAGAAAAAGCTTAACATGCTTGATCGATGATTTTGACTTGATTGAAAGGTAATTTTTTGCTAAGGGCGTGCTGCGTGACAAAGGAGTTCAACAATTAACACCACCAACACTAGGATACATATAGGGCTTGGTGCTCTTGATTAAATGCTAATCGCATACCTTCATACTTGATATAATCTAATGAAATGCCACAATCCCATTGATCCTGAATTCCTGAAAACTGTTAAGTCTGCTGAATTTTGAATAGGATATGAAATTCTATTTTCTCCATATGAAGTCCAATGAGGCTGGAACCACTCTCAATCATCCTGAGTCATTTCATGGTAATGTTAAAAATTTAAGTAAAAGGATGAAAATGAAAAATAAAGGAGAATGTCACTTTTACTTTAAGAATTTAAGATTACCATGAGGGAGCATCTGCTATATTTATATTTTTTTTTGCCTTCATTCGTCACCTTAACCCAAGGTGGACCCACCCCCAACAAACAAACTCACCTAAAATTAGAAGAAAAAAATTGAAAAAAAAAAACGATTTTCTAAACGCTTTTCTGGAAGCGTATGCTTCTGATGCCCAAAGCGTCGTACGAAGTGCACTTCAGCGCTATGGAAGCGGCGTTTCCGTACCACGCTTCTGAATTTCCAGGAAGTGGCAAAAAATTCGGAAGCACGCTTCCGGCTAAGCTTCCTAGGCGCTTCCGTACGGGACGCGCTTCGGGACTTGGAACCATGGGGGGGCGCCGCTTCGTGCAACATTGGTCTAACCCGTTAGAAATTCTTCTTGCACTATCTGGTTTATTTCACCTACTTGTTGAATTCCTAACAAGTTATTTAACCATATAAATACTGAAAATAAACACAAATGTAGTCTCAACCAATGTGGAAAAAGTCGAAGTCGGGATTAAATCGGCAAGGGTCCAAAAGTTGAAAAAGTCGTTAAAGTCGGGGGTTTTTCGAAAAAGTAGGCAAAAAGTCGGCAAAATTAAACGGCCAGCCAAAAAAATCAAAAAATCGGGATTTAATCGGGATTTATTCCCAACTTTTTCCACACTGGTCTCAACCATCTACAGATCATCAACTGAAAGAATAGACAAACACACAAGGGACACCGTTATTTTTGGACAATCGTCTCCGGAAAAACCCAACTTGGGAAAATCGGTGCAATAGTTTTGAGGGTTTTATTATTAAGCAGCTTTCTTCAGTACAACTAGGGTGCCAAACTGGCTCATCCAACAGAGAAATCAATCTGGCAATAATACCTCTCTTCTGAAGCAGATATTCAGCAAGTTTGCTCCACAAAAATCTCTCTGACGCTTCTCTGAAGCTCTGCGTTAGCCCTCCTGGCCTCTGTGTCACTCAGAAGCCCCCTGCGTTAGCATTCTGCTGCTCTACGTTGGCTCTTTGGCCTTCTGCATCACCCACGCAGGCCCTGCTAGCCTCTGCGCAGTCACTCTGGCCCTTTGCATGGCTCCTACTGGCTCTGCGTAGCCTCCTCTGCCTCTGCGCTGGTCCTTCGGCACTATCTCTGCCTATCTGCTATGCATTCACTGCCCCTTGTTGCAACTCATATCACTTATTCGATTTCTCTCAGCAAACCCCGCTCTAGAGAATCGAATTAATTGATCAATCTTGGTGTATCTCCAACTGACCTTCAAGCTTCCTCTTACACTTTTCCTATTGAGTCTTCAATCGCCGAAAGTAAATCTCTAATCAATGGCTAAGATTAGATTTGGCTTGATCCATGTCTTTTAGAAGATTCTCACCCAGTTTTATATTAATACTCATTAATATTTTTATTTTCCTAAGTTTAGACTTAGGAACCCATTAAAAATATTAATTATTTTAATATCTCTCTAATCGGTTGGAATTTCCCCAAACCATTCCTCCACCAATTTTCATGGCTAGAGTACATCTGATACTACCCCAAATCAACAATATTTTGTGTTATTGTTCTTCTTGTTTTGGTAGTTGTTTGATGATACACAAATGTAATAATAAGTAAGAAAGGTATGAGGAAGCCTTGGGAGGCCAGAAGATGCTCACACATGTGGCAGCGGCTGCCGCAGGATGGCCGAAAATTTCAAACCTACAATAGAGGCCGAAATTCTGCAGCTGGAGGTCAAAGTTGTGCTACTGGAAGAGATTTGACTGGGTTTGGCTTGACAAAGGATGCACATCATCCGAAAAGGTTGGACTTGGTCTTGAAGGGTATTGGTCTTGGTCTAGAGGTCTTGGAATTCTTCAATTGAAGAATCTATAAGAAAAGAAGAGATTTGCGGGTTTTCCTCTTAAGTGGAGAGGTTTTGGCCCTGGCTTGCAGCCTATATTTTGTGTTATTGTTCTTTTTGTTTTGGTCGCTGTTTGATGATACACAAATATAATAATAAGTAAAAAAGCTAAATAAGTAAGAAAAGTAAAAAGACATCACAAGTAATTATCAATAAAAGAGAAATCACTCTAATCATTGCCCTTTAGATTTCTCAACTGGGCACCCCTTCACAAACGGTCATGTCCTTAGAGACCTGCCTCTACAATACTAATCACTAATTAATTAATCATTATTACAATTATCATCATTATTTATATTTCTATTATTTTTATATATATTTTATTCATAACACAATTTTGTATAGATAATATTCCATGCCCACTTATTGAACAGTAGATTAGTGTGAACATCATTTAGTATTTACATGTCTTTTTCAATCTTCTTACAGATCTATGTCTATTATAACTTGAGAAAATCCCGATCCAGTCATTCATTCTACTTTATTGGAACGTTGGCAGGTGAATCAGTTAAAGTTCTGGGGTATGGTCATCTTGGAGATGGTAACCTACATCTGAATATATCAGCTCCCAACTATGATGACAAGGTGCTTTGCAACTACATTATGTAATTTAATGTCTGACTAATATTTAAATGAGTCTATGCTTACAGTTCTCTGTTTTGACAGTAGATCCACGAGGGTAAGAATGCATTGGATTAATCTTACCTATCTGCACATTACTTGTAAGATTTGGCTATTGACTACCTCCATTTTCTATACAGTTATTGGAACAAATTGAGCCTTTTGTATATGAATGGACTGCACGTCACAGAGGCAGCATTAGTGCAGAGCATGGACTCGGTTTGATGAAAGCTAATGAAATATATTACAGCAAACCTGCTGAAGCGGTAACATCTGTTTGAAACTGGCTATCTTTGTTGCTATAATTGTCCCTTTCACCCCTATTGTTATTTCAGTTGGTTTTAGTAGGTTCATTCCTAAAATCTATTTATCTAAAGAATATTATGGTGCATGCAATTGGGTCCATCTGGTATGTATGGTACGGAATTCGCAGGACAAAATCAAGAATATTGAGCCGTATGTTTCCTTCAATTTATATCCAGCATAATCTTCCTTGGGATGGTGTATGCTTGACAATATGCTTTAAACTCCTTGATATTCATAATTCAAAACAAGTCTAAGGATGGGTCGTGGAGTCAATATCATCACATGTGCTGCTGACTGTACTAAATTTCTCTACAGATTTTGATATGTATGTTGTTCTTGCAATACAGGTGCAAATAATGGCTTCCTTCAAGAAACTTCTAGACATCAATGGTATTCTGAATCCATACAAGGTTCTTCCTCACTCCGTATTGTTGCCAAATGCATTTGATGTGTAATGCATCTCAGGTTGCTCTGCACATGATTAGTATTGCAATAAACACATGGGATAGAAGTGTTGTTATTTATTGCTTTGAGTAATTACAGAGATGCGCTGGAAAAATATGCTTCTGTCTAACTCTTCTATGTTTTGGCCCTTTTCTGGTCATGTTTTCCGGTCAATTTTGCCTGAAATATGGCAGGAATCTGTTAGAATCACAAGTTTGAGCTGTGTGCTCTCAATCCAAGTGCCTTGGGGTTTTTTCAAGGTGCTGAATCCATTTATGTATTTGAAGGCACATTTCAAACAACGAAAAATCAGTCTTGCCAAAAAAGTTATCACCAGATTTTGATAAAAAAACCAAAATGTAGAACCTTCAAATTGTCAAAAAATATTATAATATAATATACAATATACATTCTAGTTGATGGAACAACTCATTTGCTTTTATTTGGCACAATTCATTTTTTTGCAGTTATTGGATGATTGAAATTGATTATTATGCTGATCACCTTTTTTCTTCATTAGGTAATAAATGAATAGTCCGTTGGTGCTTACCAAGTAGTTCACTGTTACCATGGGAAGAGAGAATTTAGAATAATAATCACCAGGATTTCTATGGGCTATTTACTCAAGTACGATGTATCTACTCCATTGCTAATGCTAGGATAAACCAGTTTTAATTAACCTACATTTGCTAATACAAGGATAAACTAGTTTTAATTAACCTACAACTGTGTTCAGAAACCATGACAAAAATTCCTGCATCAAAGATGCTTAGACAGGATCTTGAATTTTTTTGCAATAAAATAGCATTTTTGTACTTGAAAAATATTTATATAATAAATGAAATTATGTTTTGGGATCCTGTAAAAATTATTGTTTTCATCATATCATAACTTTCTAAAATCATTCGAGTATTATAATGTCTCTTCAATCCAGCTCCTTTTGCAGCTTCGACCCTTCCTTTAGGTTCCTCTAGATCGACCAAGCAGACTCTCTTGGGCTTGAAATAGAATCCCTTCATGCGGCATGTATTTCTCTCAAGGCCTTTGCCTGTTCCAGCTATCCTAATTCAGGATCCACTCCCTCTACCATTCTCACTAGCATATGCCCATGGGTTCACTTGAGAATGCTCCCTACTAGGAGTCTGATCTAATATGCATATTAAGGTGACTGTCACAATCAGTGGTTTCTCCAAATGGGTGGCAAAGACATGGGGCAACTTAGTCCAAGGGTATTCTAGGCGATGGTTTTGAACCAAAGGATTTGTCCTTGGATGTTTCTCTTCAAAAGACCAAAACATAGTTCCCTAACAAATCCCCTAGTTTTGCAGTGAGGCCAAAGGATCGCATTTGGGTTTTAATATGGCAACAAAATATTTTGAGTCTCTATCTAGCCTAGCATCTAGGTTATATCACTTAGCATCCCTTCCTTCCTTTCAATTGCAAAAAATTCTTTAGACGATTGGTAATTAGTGGAGATTTTTTTATTTTGGGACCTGTTACCACAAAGTCTAGCAGGCCTTGGAGAGGGAAACCCTACAAGACAAAAAGCTAGACAAAGTGCTAACAGTAGGCTAGAGGCCTTGTTACCCACCACTAGTGAGTGACCCCAATAGAAGAAATTTTCTCCTAGATTTGTCTTTAGCCAGTAGCCCCTTGCAGCCACCTAATAATTTGATGTTCCACCGCTCTCCGCCATTTGAGTCAGCCCTTGTGTGCTCTCGCTCATTTGTTATGATCGTATGTTTGAAGGTAGGCCTTCCAACCCCAAAGGTATGACTTCTCATTATGTAATTGGGTGTTTATGCTTGCTTTTCTTGGACACATTTGGACATGGATTAATGGTGGGATTCGACAGAAAGAATGGGGCTTGGACTATACTCTTGTTCCCTTATCTCAACTTGGGGTTTAATTTTATATCCTAGTCTCGTGGGATCTCCTCTCCTGGCTATTAGCTTTAGGAGTGGCACTACATGGGAAACCCTAATTTTGGTTGCGTGGTCCCGTTTCCCGATACCATATATCTCGCTCCCTTTTGCTCATTACAAGCCCTTTTCACATTTTCCCAATTTGAGTCCACATCTGTCCATTGGACCCATAAGGTGTTAGCCTACCCCTCCCCTTGTCCATACTTTGAGTCGAGCTTGCAATGATGCCCCGAGGTTGATGCAAATAAAAAGAAAGATTAAAGCATAATTTGGCCACTTACAACAAGAAATGTACGACAAATTGCAAAAGATGGTCGAGACATAAAAAATTAGCGTGTGGGCAAAAGCTAAACATGAGCTCCACCCCTATCACTATGGCCATCACCTTGGTTCCTAGGCCCCCTATGAGTGACCCCCTGCATCATTAAGGAACCCATTATTGTCCCAACCCTTGGTGGGTGACGAACTGTCCAACCTGAAGGGGGTAATGTTAAGTTTAGGTATGTTATATGCTAGAGCAATTTATTTAAATTTTCACAGTTAGCAATCACATCAGCATTACGACAAACTGCAGATAGAACATAAATACAAAACGCAGAAGACAAGCCAAGACAAGAGGACACAAGATATGGCGCGAGCCAGGGACAAACCCCACAATGTGTGGGGAAACCCTTTGATCAAATCTTCCTTTATCTTCAAAGTTCAGCAGAGAAAGAGAGAGAGAGTACATTTACAACAGAAGTCAACACTTTGA
>APFE031514697.1:0-35351 GCA_000404065.3 Pinus taeda | reverse complement strand
CTTAATAGCCTAAGATTCACCCACTTAGTGCTTTCTCATCATGGTCATATTAACTACTAACCTACTATATAGCTCGCTATCTATCTCCCCATCCCCTACTAAAACTATGTTAATAACTCCCCTACATACTTATCCCCTCCCCTTGGTTGAAAAATAACCATAAGTACACTTGGGAATTGCTAAGTTTGTCTGAAACATAGCAAGAACCCTTATCTGGCCCCTTTAAAACCATCTTCCAATGCAATGGACTCCTTCCAAAGCATGAAACTCTTATTTTTATCGGACCCCTTCTGAGGCCGCAAATACTCTTCAGAAGCATATATACCCTTCTTCCGATCACAATAACCCTTGCTGACTGCCTTAACATTCGTCAGATCCCTTTGGACCCCCTCCGACGCGATTATCGCAGTCGAAGGTCTCAAAAGTAATGTTGTTCATTTTTTGTTCTCCTTGATGGATGCTCCGCTGATGTCATTTCGCAAATCGGCGTATCGGAAAAAATATATGCCACATATATATGTCCCTTCCCCTTTCAGCCGATGCGATATCACAAATCGGAAATCGGTGGTCGCAAGAGTCTTGTTCCCAAAATGCATGTCGCTTCCCTTTGCTCTGATGCGACATTGCTATAGCATCAAGAGAATATATCGCATCACAAATACTTCCTCGCCGCATGCCTTCATTTACTCATATATTTCGTTTAAAACATGATTTATCATTAAGACAGGTTTCACTGCAAATTCATCGCAGATCGCAGCATTTAAGTTACCACTATCGCATCGCAGAAACATATGAGGCACCCTACCATGTCACCCTACTGACGTCATCCATCGTACCAGGACCCACTGCTAACATCATGTTGACGTCACCCACCAAAAAAGAGCGCGCAAGCGCGAAAAATGCATCTTAGGAGGCTCGGATTCAAATTCTGAGTCAGTTTTCGATGCGCATAGCGCTAATTGCGCATCGCTACGGGAAATAGGCCAAAGAGGGGAATCGTTAGGGAATATTTTGATTCTGTAGCCGTTTTTGTGCTGAAAAGAGCAAAAAAGGCCCGATTTTGTAGTTTTAATGCATCGAAAGAAAGAGAGAGACCCGGTTCAGGCATTAAAGAGTATCAGAGCAAATGTGAAGCCAAAATCCATGTCAAAGAGTATCAATGTTGCGGCGAAGAGTATCAGTAAAGATCTTCTCAGGGCTCGAGGCAAATAAAACATTAAAATAAATCCTTGAAAGTCAAGAAGCAATTAAGGAACCATTCAAAGCCCATCATCACAGTGACTGCACATTAAAACTCACATAAGATTAGTGGACCAAAGCTCAAAGCTCAGTTATTGCAACAACACTGCAACAAGTCACAGAGGACACTACATTAACTCCTTTCGATCCAGTTGCTTCTGGCATAGTTCAATAGATATTTTATTTTGCATTTAATTTCAGCACAAGTTTAGCTTTTTCCCGCAGACCTGTTTGGGTCGGTTGTAATAAATACTTATGGATATTTTACCTATAAAGACAGCCCTGAACAATGTAACAAGGGGGTTGGTTTTTGTTGGTTGGATGTTTTGATAGAGCAGAGACTCGTACTGTGTATTTGATAATTTCTATAGTCAAAGACTGCTTAAGAGCTTGGAGAATGAATTGTGTACTGTGTTTAATGGTTGAAGAGTGATTGTGGAATTCTTGTGCTAATACATGACTCAATAAGTTCTTCTTACCTCTGTTCTTCCATTCATATATCATTATCTAAGCAGCAGAAAGAAAGAATAGCTTAGAAATTGTTTAATTGATCTCTATGCTCAATTTATGTTGTTTCTTTATGTTTTCATTTGTTTTAGGCATAAATATGAATTCCACCTGGCTCATGTTTGCCCTAATTCACCGTGTATGACAGTTATCCAAGGATTCTTAACTGCCCCTAGATAGAGCTCATTCTCCTTCCCCCTGTTAAGCTGATTGAGAGATTCTTAAGTGCCTCTCATTCCTTACATTTCACCCCATCTCTTTAGCTTGAAGGTTGTTTCATGTGCAGCTACCTTGCTCCATATTCCTCTTGTGATCAAGAAAGCCTACCTGCAGTCCTACTCCTTGACTCCATGCCCAATGGTTTGAAACTTATCACTCTATGCGTGCCTCTCTGCTTGAATGCACCTTCCTTCCATTCAAACACCATCCAAACCTAAACAAAACCCACTGAACCCAATAGCTAGCCTAAAATGATCATCAACAAAGCTAAATCATCAAGAGAGAGCCCTCTCTAATTATAGGTGGGCTAGAACCTGCAATCCAAAGACTGGTTTGTGGTTACCTCGGCCGTATCCCTTCAGGAGCTTAGGGACAACCTGAGTGATAACAGGATAATCTCCTTAATTTAAGGGATAACTGTTGCATGACTTCAGAAAGACTTCTAACTTGATTTTCTCCAACTAATTAATCCCTGATGAATTAATTAATTATTTTTCAAGCAGTTGGTGAGACTAAATTTGAATTTTAATTCATGGAAAAATTAAAATTGGAGTATTCTATTTTTGGCATTCCTATTTTTAGCATTTCTTGTTGCTACTTTCAACACACAATGCTTTCTTTAGCCCATAAAAAGCTTTCCTCAACCAATACATTTTTTCTTCTTGGCCTTCTACCTCATAACCAGATGGTTGCGTGACGTACACTTCCTCTTTCAACACTCCATTCAAGAACGCTAACTTTACGTCCATTTAATACACTTTCCATTTATGTTGCACAACATTCATCACATCTCTATGCACTGTCTCCATCCTCGCAACTGGTGTGAATGTCTCTGCATAATCTCTTCCATGCTGCTGCTTGTATCCTTTGACAACTAGTCTTGCTTCATGCCTTTTAATCTTCCCATTGACATTGCTCTTAGTCTTATAGACCCACTTCACTCCAATGACCTATTTTCCTTGCGAAAGGTTCACTAACTCCCATGTGTCATTCTTTTCTATTACTCCTATTTCATCATCCATTGTCGCAACTCATTTTTCTTCTTTGGCTACATCTTCAAAGTGGATTGGGTCATCTGCATGACAAAACAAAAAAAATAATGAATTAAAGCTAGTGTTGCTATCAACTTCATCTTGCTTATAAATTTCATTGAAATTTCTAAATTTTGGTCTTCTTGTTCTTGTTGAAGATCAGCTTGTCATGTCACTTGTTGTTGCGCTTTGCAGCATGATTGGAGAAGCACTTGCTTGAAGTAGTGACACTATCTTGCTATTTGTTGATGGTGTTCCTTGCTGCCTATTTTGTTTTGTTTGAATAGGTGTAGAGGGAGTCACTATTGAGGAATTGTTTGCTGCTGTCAATTCCTCTTTGTCCTCATGTGGTATGCATTCTTTGAAATTGATTGTCTTCTCTAAACTTCAATCCCATTCTTCCTCTTCTATGAACTACGCATCTTTTTTTATTATGACCTTCTTCATTGATGGATTATAGAGCTTGTATGCCTTGGATTCATCACTGTATCCAACAAATATTAATTTCTCTTCGTTGTTGTCCAACTTCTTCCTCAAATCATATGGGACATGTGCATATGCCACACATCCAAAAAATCTGATGTACGTGACATTATGCTTTCTTCCACTCCATGCCTCTTCAGGAACCACGTTATGGATGCTTTTGTCTGGACATCTTTTCAAGATATATGCTACACAAGTTACAGCTTCAGCCCAATAATCATTTGGCAAATGCTTTGCCTTCAACATACTCCTTTCCATCTCCATAATGGTCCTATTCTTCCTTCTCACTACACCATTTTATTGAGGTGTATATCTTGTTGTAAATTTCTTGTGAATTCCATGTTCCCTACAAAAGAATAGGAAATAATTTGAGATGTATTCGCCACCTCTGTCAGTTCTAAGGACTTTGATGTAGTTCCCACTTTGCTTTTCAACAAGAGCCTTCTATTGGCAAAAGCGCTCAATCACTTCACATTTTTGTTTTAGGATATAGACCGATGTCTTGCTTGTGTAGTCATCTCTGAAGGTCAATAAATAGTGGCTTCCACCAATTGATGGTTTCTTCATTGGTCCACATAAATATGAGTGGACAATCTCCAAAGGTGCCTTTGCTCTTATTGATTTTCTTGCTAGAAATTTCTCTCTATATTTCTTACCGAAGATACATCCTTCACATAAGCTGTCTAGTTTTTCTATGAGTGGCAAACCCTTCACGTTTATTCAAATTACTTAAACTCTCTTCTCTATTGCGGAATGGTCAGCGATGAACTTTTGCTCTGACTTCTGTCCTTTCGCCTGCAAACAAAATCACAACCATGGAGTAGTTGACTGGAAAAGCATGGTGTTTGTCAGTGTGTTTAAGTTGGTGATTGGGACTATTATTTCCAATAGAATGCAACTGCAACTATTTTTGATGTGGAGGTAGGTTCCCTCCATACCAAACTGGATCTTATTTGGTGATGGAGTGTTGCAGGGTTGGGAGGCAGTTAAAATTAGGGGCATGGATTCCTTGAGATAGAAAGCTCCAAATCTCCCAATGAGATTCTGTTGACATGGCTAATGTGCACAATGCCAATGAGGGGCGCTAACTCGATCTCAAGCCCCAATTAGACCTACTTTCGTTTGAATGGCTAACTCTGACGGGTTTTAAAGACCCTGTAAAATGTTTCAACATGTCGAAAGATTGCTTCCAGGAGGAAGACTTCAGTTGAATCAACAAAGATAAAACAACTAATCTCTATGTATTAAATCCTATCTATCTTACTTCTAAATACTCGAATATAGTCCTAGCTACTCTACTCTATCTTGCAAGAGCATGATATAGAGGTTTAAACATCATATATATGTTTAGCAAAAGCGTGATAGAGAAGGTTAAACATCATGCATAGATTCAAGTCCAAATGAATGAATCACTGAATTCATATCTTGAAAAGACTGTATTAAAGCTAAATTGCAATCCAATCACTCATATAGGAATCCACATTCTTCTATGGAATTAAAACTGCAACTAATGTTTAATTTAGTTTCAAATCAGAGACCATTCAAAAGTTAATCATGAAACTTAATCACATTCAATTTAACAAGACTAATAGTGAACTATAAGTCATGAATATGCATAAATATAAATCAAATTTACATTCATGCCAGTAGCAACACTTTGATCCAAAATAATACAATAAGTCTCAAACTAATGGATCCTTCTTCCCTCAAAAATAGTCTTCCTTATTCACAATAAAGAAACACTATTCTTCTCGAAAATTGAAAGCCATCTCCCCTCTTCAGAGGTAATATTTATGCTAAAAGCCTCTCTCTCTTGGTCTTCCCCACCTCTTTGCCTTCCCTCTCCTTCCTTCGTTATGCCAATAAGAAGGAACAGGGGAAAACAATCAGTGTCATTGTTGACATGTAAAGGGCATTTCTTGTCATTAGGGCGCTTCATTTCCTGGGCACTAAATGGTTATTACTTAAAGAGGATGATTGTGTTTCTTGTTCATGATGTGATCTGGAGTGATTTCATCTTTGGAACACACAAGCTAGACCTGGAAACCAATAGAAAATGTCAAAGGTTGGCCGATAGAAAACTTCTACATATAAGGGTTTTCGGGATCCACTTGTGCATTTGTTACTCCTAGCCTGTAGAAATAAGAGACACTAGTCATGCTTATGAAAATACAACAAAAATGATTTAAAACATAAGTATTGCCTCTATTGAATGTTTATCGCATTAAACGCAAAATAATCGACCCCTGATTTCTAGCTTTATGCATGGATAAAGCCTAGCAAGCTGACTCAGTTTATACTGAAAACTGTCACAAAACACATAGCCGAATCCAAATTGTGGACCTAAAAAATTATGTGCTCAGCTTTCTAATCATCAGCAGGTCTAGGAGGTTGTGGTGCGCTATATGTGTATGTACCGAATCTTGCTGATAACGATAAACGATTGATCCCAGACCCGAAACACGTATATACTGCGGCTAATAAACCATCAGGTCTGAAGTATATGGGAGCACAACATATATAAAAGCCCCGAGACCCCACCGATCATGATATGCGATATGGGAGGTGGACCAGAAAACACATATACATTAGGTTATAAATCCCTTCGGTTCCACAATGTTACCATTCCCTTTGGAAAACCCTGAGTTTAATGTTTCATCGCAAAACACATGGATAAATGGGAAAACACATGTATGGCCATTGCGAGGAATTTGAAAATTAATATTCTTGGCTTTATAATCATCGGTAGGTCCATTTTTTTCATCTCTACTCACTGCATGACCCCAGGATCCGTCGATATGTGATGAGCAATTGAGAACTGGACCCGATAATGTATATAGTGTTGTTCATAGTTTCGTCGGGTCCAGAGGCCAGGGGCATGCCATATATTTGTATGGACCTTGGAATTTGGCTGATTGCGATATGCAATGGGGCCTCGGACCCAACATATATATATGTCATATTTGAGAGGCTCACCAGGTCTGCCATGTATGATTTTCTTTGAAAAGCCCCGACCTTAACATTTTTCACAAGACACAAGATTATACGGAAAAACCCATGCCCGGTTGTAAGGCCAAACTCGAAATAATACATGCTCGAGTTCATAATCATCAGTGGCTCTAGAAGACAATGGAGTGCCTTATATAAAAGCCCAGGATCTCACCGATAGCGACAAGTGATGGGGCTTTCAAACCTATAAATACATATATATCACATTTGAAAGGTTCAATGGGTCTGCCATATCGCTGCACGTATTTCACATGAGGCACAGGATCTGCTGATATGTGATGCATGATGGAGCTCCACACTTGAAATATATGCATTTGGGTTAATAAAGTATATCGGGTCTGGAAGCCATGAATTCATTGTGTTAATTTCGATAGGCCCTAAAAAGGTTTACGCCTGTTTTATGGAGTATTTCAGTTATGAGGAATTATGATAGAAAAAGGACGCGATGGAATATTTCATGAGTTAAGCGCACCAACAATTATGGTAAGGGTGGGGGTGACTGTTTGTGTGGGCATAAATGTATCATGCATGTTTTTGAATATTAAAAGGTCCTGATGGAAGTAGTGAACAAAGGGCTAGGCTATGTCACGAATGAACCATTACAACGGACGTTTATTCAATGGTTTAGCCACCAGGCATGGAAAATCTAACTTAGCAAAGAGTTAACATCCTTGTGATAAAACATATTATTCTCACAAATGAGAAATCAAACTTCTAGGGGACCCATTCAAAAACTTGCTATCAGAGCATGTTTTAATAGGGTGGTAGTTGTGGCCACAACAAATGGCAAACCCTTGGGCGAACTAGTTATCTCTATTTCCAAATAACCTTCAGATCAATAGAACATTAGGATGTTAAAATAAACTTGAAATGCAAACTATATAGATGGACAAGCATGGGTTCCACAACATTATTGGTTCAGAGGGGATAGAAACAAATAGCTTCTACTTGCTGATATGATTTTGACAGGAATTCTCCAATGGCAGTATTATGGGGTTTTATTGACCTTCCTCTACCTGTTTTCCACTTTCAAAAATCCCTTTGGGGCCATCACTAGTCTATCCATACTTGTTTAGGTGTGTACCTCAGTTCTTTATTACTCATCAAGCTTGATGTAGACATGTTTTTCTTGCACTTTATATGAGAATTTCAGTGCTATATTTATTGATTGAATGGGGCATAGTCATGGATCATGCCATATTTTTAAACTGCTTAAGCAAGTTTGGGCTTGCTGTGTCAACCGGTACTCTGAGCCCAACAATATTCCTTACTCTAACAGGCTTCCCAAACAACTTTCCCTTCCAGATTGGCACAAGGACTCAACATTTAATTTCTTTTTAGATAAGTCCTTCCAGTTTTAAGCACAAGGAATAGAGCACAGTTAGTTTTGCCACAGGGTATGAGATAGTGACCTTAGCCAATGAAAGGAGGTTTACTTTTGAGTAATAGGTATTGGACCATTTAATGTGGTGGATGAGACCAATGGAGAATGAATGTAAACATTACAAGAAAGTATAGGCTAGGTCTGACTAGAGTTTATTCAAAATGTAGCATTCCTCCATGCTAGTCCAGCTGTAGTTACACATTTTTAGTTTTATAAACATGCCCCTACATGCTCCAGATATCCATGTTACAAATAGATCTCACATAGTTCCCAACGGATGCTAATGAGGAGTTTTGGTTTGCATTTTGTTGATGCCTCGAAAATCGTTGCATCAACATCGGGGAAAACCACCTGGTCCGGACCTTAATGCATCTCCTTTTCCATTTGGGATGGTGGCCCCAAATGGATATAATGGGACCAGTTTCCCAATGATGAATAAAAATGGGATGTATGAGTGACTGGTTTTCTAATAAGTGATAATGGATGGGTGACTTAATCTAAAGAGAAAAAATACAAATAACTATTTTATCCCGGGAAATTTCTATTCTTAAGTGCAATGTTTGATGATCTCTGTTCATCAATAAGCATATAGATCACTCTATTCGATAAACATAGACATTCATTCATATAATAATTGCTTTTTCAAATAGTTGAACAAAGTAATTAATAAAACATTGTTACACTTGTATTTTATATATTATTGATACATGTATGACTAAAAGAAAAGCATCCTGTAAACATCCAATAGTGGAAAGTGTAAAGAATGTTGTTGAAACACATGCATATATTCAATAATAGCAAGAGTAATCAAATAACAATTCACATAAAAAGAATGAATTCAGACATAGATAGTAGTACCATATGTGCTGCAAATCATTCCCAACATCAATCGCAATTCGAATTCCTTCTTTCAACTCAGAGATACTTTTAAATAAAGGCAGTAGTGCACATCCACATAAAAGCTTCGTTGTCAAAAATTGGAATAATTTGGCCCAGTCTTATAAAAAAATATACTTGAAGTATAGTAGTGCAACTTCAAGTTTGAGTCTTATACAAAAACTGAGGACCGTTTCTAAATGCATGAAAGGGTCTATAAATATTTAATTAAACTAACTAACTACAAAATTAAAATGCTATTTAATTGGTATAACTTGATCTTGAATATCTCCTTCACAACAATTTGGTAGTCGGAAGCATGATTCATCACTCTCGTTGTTTCCCCTTTGATCTGAGTTGGCATATTGCTAGCATCGGTTCCACTTCTTGAGGGCGGCTGAGACAAGAATTGAGTTGAGCCGAGTATGTGGCATCGTGTATATTGGGAATGATACACCTGATTGCATCTATTAGACACTTGAGGGCGGCTCTCTGGCTGTATGGTTTTACTAGGAACAACCAATAGGTGTCCCAAGTTAAACTTTGAATACCTGTAATCAACCTCCCATTCTTTTTCAGCTCTTGATAACATGATTGCTCCAATGTTTTAGCCGAGAGAAATTTACCTGGTGTACATTGAGAGATCATATTAGATAAATAGAGAGTATTGTTAATTAATTCAATCAAATTACTTGTGGATAATTTGCATCTAGAAACTGCTCTCTTTGCCTTCATCAATTGGGACTGCCATTCCAAGAATAGGATTTCTTTATGTGATTCTATGATTTTAGGCAAATTTGCTGCCTTTCCCTCACTAGTGTCCTGCCAAGTAAAAAAATATGTTAAGGTCTCATCGGCCTGCTCTAAGTCCTATCTAGCATCGATTGATTTATCGATTATTGACGCTGTTATGTCACATAGGGGTTCAACTTGAGAAATTTTATGACACAATAGTCTTATTTGTGTTACCAGTGCCTTATTAATCTGTAGCACTTCTGTCCTGAAATCAGCAGGCTGCGGAAGACTCTTGAACTTCTCTATTTGAAGTGATAATTGAGAAATTTGCTCATATTTTGTCTTTACCATTAGTTCATTCATCATCTTCAATTTTACCAATGTTTCCGATAATTCTTTCTTCCTTTGAATCGCGCTTGAATCTACCCTCTGTTTCTCTTCAAGTAGTTGCTTGTTCAGTTGATTATTTAACTGCTGCTGAGTTGACAATCGTTGTTCTAATTGTTCAGCTTTTTGTTGTGCCTCCGATAGCTGTGTTTGTAACAAAATGATTGCCTTGTCTTTTTCTTTTAGAAAATTACTCACTTCCGATGCCTTATCCATGGTGGCTACCGAATAGGCTCCGGCATACTGGAACAACTTTGTTAGGTCATCGGAATGATCGAACTCTTCTTTCCAAACTACGTTGGGTGTCTCTGTTTGTTTGGGGAATAGGGAAGGTTGATCAATCCTTCTCCTTTTCCACTGTCGCTTTACTACAACCCTGTGTTTTGGGCTGTAAAAGACGTCCAATGGAGGTATATCCTCCACTTGCAAAATGATTTGATCTGAAGGATCTTTCGGAATTATTTCTAAGTCTGTACTAGGGGGTAGGCCGCTGGTTACTTCACTTGGAACCTTTTTCGACGATGTATCTTGTGTATCTGTTGCTTTGGATGTATCAACATCTTTTGAGATTTCCAGATTGCTTATGATTAAGTCGAATTGCTGCCATTATTGGAGCAATTTCGGGTCAATCTGGGTATTGACATTCACATCCTTGCTGCTCTTATCTTGCTCCTTTTTCTGTTCCTCCTCATGTGTTTTCTCTTGATCTTTCCTTCGTGTTTCCTCCTATTCTTTCTTCTGTACTTCCTCCTGCTCTTTCCTCTGGACTTCTTCAAAAATTTCTGATGTAGCAGGAGGTTCGTCGGTAATTCACTATTCAAGCTCGCTTGATTGTGTCATCGGGGCAGTAGCTAGTAAATCTAGAGGCAGAGTTTGCAACCTCTGCTCTCTGAGTTTGTTGAATTCCACTAACCCGTCATCGTGATATCTCATTTTTTCTAGTGTTTGAACCTGAAATAATGAATCCGCTGAAGAAAATAGGTCATCAAAATCATCTTCTTTATGTTCAAACTTAGTGAGTTTTTCCTGTTCCAGTACATTATAGACAATTTTCCTTGGATCAAATCATCTATTAGGAAGAGTGGCGAGATTTAGTATATTTATCTTTTCTGCTTCTTTCTCTGCATGCTTATAGTCATGCAGAGTGTAAACACCACACCTTAGGGGAAATGGAGGCCAAACTTGCTTCTTTGAATTCCTCAGAGCCTTGGTCGCTCCTGCGAACGTAAGCTGATATGCTATCTCTCTAGCCAATAGTTTGTCAGGTATGTACAAGGGGAGAACATGAGGCCTAGCATGGCTGCCGAAAAATCTTATATATGTAAATTTATCCCCTTCGAACCAGTTTCCTAGGGTGGTTAAGTCAATCTCTGCTTGTGAGGAAATCTTAGGAGCAGGCTTGTCAAAAATTGCATAGTAAATGGGCAACATAAATCCATTGCAAACTTGATACAGGTGGTCTTTATAATGGGCTTTCCACAACTTTTGGTGATAAATATGAATTGGCATGGGGTCTTGTGGAGTCCATCTCCACCCCAGCACAGGAAATTCGGAGTTAAAACAAAGAGTATCTAAGATGTAGGCACTATAATAAAATGGAGGAATAGACCTATTGGTAATGCGAGTTTTATTTCTGAACTCAAGAATAGCAGTTGCTAACTTATCAGATAATATATTTCCCCAATCCATTATTTCGCTATTGACTGCTGCTTCCATTAAAGGAACCACCTCTATTGAGAATTTTGAGGAATCATACAACCCCCAAATTCTACACATCATCGCCCTAGCATAACAATAAGGAGAACACAATGAATCGATAGAGTACTTACTCGAGGACTCATGCTTGTGTCTTGCGGGATTCTGTCTCCATTCCCGTATAGGTGCTGATTCAGTTTCATTTTCATCTCTAAACTTCTCCATAAATTCTTTGTTATACTTCTTCCGTGGCTCCGGAAAATGGTACATTTGTCTCAAATCATTAGGTTGAAACGAACCGAAGACTCTCCCGTCGAATGTGCAAAATGTTCTATTTGTAATCGAGATTTCCTCAACTGCCCACCTTACTACATCTGTGTATGGAAGAATTTTCTCTCGAGATACTATCCGGTGTAAGTAAGAATCGGCTAAATCCTTTAGGGTACCCTTGGACTTTCAGTTTGAACCTGCTGTAGCTTGTACTGATACTGCTTCAAGCTCTTTGGATTCAACTAGATTATAGATGCTCTGCCAACTAGTATTACCGAGACCAAAACATGTAGTGTCTGAGATCAATCCTTTTTTACTTGGTCTCGGATCAGCGGTAGATTGTCCTGTTACTGCAGAAGCTGAAGCTGTTCCAAATGTTTTAGATTTCTTACCCATTTTGTATAAATTTGCTGCTTCGGAGGAGCTCTGCACAGGAGATAAAATGAAAATAATGCAGAGAATAGGTGGTGCAAACCAAGTATGAAAGAGTTATATCAATCAATGAATAATGAAGGATTAAAATAATATTTCCGCGGATACAATCTCTGAAGAGATTTTGGCATAAATGCTCCATTAATTGGCCATTTAAACCTGTCAATCATTTAAATGCTCATCATATCGTTTATTTGCCGAATAATTCATTTAATTGTGGCTTTGATTTTTTGGCGGTTGATCACAAGTGAATCACTATCGGGAATAGAAATGCTTTTAATAATAATTTAACATAATATACCCAAGCCTTTACAATCCTTTTTGAAATTCGCGCTTAGCTTTATCGCAATTGGAGATCGGAGGAATGGTCAAGTATTTACATTTGTGTCATTGTGAAATCCCCGATCGCTGATAGCGATAAGCTAATTCGCATTGGGAGTTTTTAGAAGGGAGCCTTTTGTTGCATGTATGTTATATTCCCCGATCGTCGATAGCGATATCGTATCGAAGCATAGAGAGAGGGCTTTTTGTTACAATAGCTTACTTTTCCTGATATTCAATAGTTATTCGCTTGTCGCATCGGGGCAAACCAATGGGTCTTTTTGCTATGCATCCTTTGTTATTGCGATATGTGATCTTGCAATCGCTTTATCGCAATAATAAATAATTATTCATTTATTTTTATAAGACCGATTTATGTTCACTCAAAAGGTTTATAATATATTGTTTCTTTTCGAACTGTTTGAGAATGATAAGTTGATACCAATTTTGTTCATAAATCTAAAAGGGACCCATTTCATATTATAGTTTGAAAGTAAAATTTTATGAAATGGGGAATTGTTGTACAGCACAACACATTCCACTGTTGATTCTCAAGTGCTCATAGGCTGATAGAAAGTTTGTTTGATTTGTAGGGAAATGATGGATTTAGGAACAACTGCATCACCAACAAGTTAATGAGGAAGGGAAAGGCCAAGCGTAGCGAAAGGGAAAATCTTAAAGGTAGAACGAGACCGGAGGACTACAATTGGCTGCCTGAAAAGGAATGTAATTCAAAACAACAGGAGACCAGACTTGGAAGAAAACAAAGGAAAGGACAGAAATGCAACTAAACTAATACCAAAAAGAAATTAACTCTAACCTAATCAGGAGGAAACCACCAATACAGTGGCTATTGGAAGTATCTCTTCAAATGCTGGCCATTAACAAGGAGCTTTTTAGCCTCCCCTTGTAAATGTTTTCAACTTATTAGTCCCTTGACCAATATTTTCAACGACTTGGAATGGGCCCAGCCATAGGTGTTGGAATTTTGTGTGTTTGCCCTTTGGCTCACTCAGCTTTTCCCATTTCAGAACTAGTTCCCCTACTTGGAAATCTTTATCTCCCTCCAGATGATGGTCAAACCATCTTTTTGCAATCATTTGGTGATGTTTGAAGTTAATTCTGGCTCTATCCCTTAATTCCTCCAACTTCATCAGTTGGTCAATCCTTTCCTGAGGCGGGGTTGAACGGGTTCCTCTTGAAGCTTGGGAGAGTTGTAATGATGGGAGGGCAACATTTGGGGGCAAGATGGCTTCCTGTCCATAGACTAGGAAGTATGGAGAGTTTCGCAAGGCCACTTTAGGGGTGACCCTATTGGCCCAAAGGGCATTTGTCAAGGTGTTGTGCCAGTTCCTCTGGTTGTCAATGACTGTCTTGTAGATTATGTGGATAAAGCTCTTATTAGAAGACTCTGCAACTATGTTTCCATGGGGATAATAGTTTGCTACATATTTTATGTGGATTAACTTATCAATTGAAAACTCAATCAGTCTTAGAGATGAAAAATAAGAAGTATTATCAAAGATGAGGACGTCAGGGATACCATACCTGTTGATAATGAATTTCTCCATGAATGATATTACCTCATCTTCGTTCACCTTCCGGAGCGAGATGGCTTCGGTCCATCTGTTGAAGTAATCAGTCACTGTGAGTATATACTTGTGTTGTTGTGAGGAGTTTGGAGTGATCTCGTCTATGACATCTAGGCCCCATTACTAGAACGGTTGGTAAATCATGACATGCCTAAGGGGAGTGGGCTTTCTTTCTCATCCTATGGTGGTTTGGCACGCCTTGCATTTGTGAGCATAGGCATGCAAGTCTCTAAACACTGTGGGCCAATAATACCAGGCTCTCAATATTTTGTGGGAAGTGATCTCTCCGCCATAATGACCACCTACTGGGTAATTGTGCGTTTCTTTCAATACATGGTTGGCATCATCTTCCTCTAAACACCTTAGCCAGATTCCATCATGATTTTTTCTGTACAAGATGTTGTTGGCCAAATAATACAGATTGGATTTTAATCTAAGAGCTCTCCTATGTGATGCATCCATGTATTCATGACACAAACCCCACATTAGATAGAAGCATATGTCGTAGTACCCTAACTCGGGGTCCAAAAAGGTCTATGATGCTTCTTGTTCATACATCAGCGCTTCGTTACTCCATAAGAGCTCCTCCCTGAGTTCCCTTTGTGCATATTGCATGCTCAACATTCCTAATTCTTTGGGTGCCTACTTTAGGTCCGCTAAGGCTTCTATCGCCAGCTTGTAAAGTCCCTGCCCTCAAACTATTTGTGTCGGATTTATCTCCAGGTCGAACTCTTGCAAGGTGGTTATCTAGTTCCCTCTTCTTTCACCCATTTCTTTCTACACAAATAGGGATCTTATAGCAAGATGGGGCACGATGACTTTGGTCTTGGCCTTTAGTAAGTAAGGGCGGAAATGTTTAATGGCCTTGAAAACTATGTAGCCCTAACTATGTAGCCCTGTTTCTCCACGTCTGGGTAATTCAATTCTGCTCCTTGGAGATTTGAAATTATGTAGGAAATGGGGACTTCATTACTGTCATCATTTTTTTAAATGAGAATTGCGGCATATGAAAGGTTACAAGAAAAGGTGTATAAGAATAATCCTTTGCCAAATCAGGGCTGACCAATGCAAGAGCTTCTGCAATGGATTCCTTGTTTTTTTGAAATGCCTCCTTGGCTTCATCACTCCATTTATACACAATGTCTTTCTTCATCATCAACTACAAGGGGTGTATTATTTTGGCAAAGCCCGAGACAAAATTTCTAACGAAATTAATCATCCCGAAGAAGGATGACATGGCTTTTTTGTTAGTAGGGGGCTATATTATCATGATGGTTTGTATTCTTTTAGGATCAATCACAATCCCGTCTTTAGAAAGCATATGACCCAGTAGCTTCCCTATGTGGCTACAAAGATGCTCTTCTTGGGATTCAAAGGAATTCCATACCTTCGGCATCTTTCAAAAATCTGCCTCAGGTGATAAACGTGATCCCTCCTACGATATGAATACATAGTGATGTCATCCATGTAAACCATTACCGATCTGTTCATCAACCCTCGAAAGGCTATGTCCATAGCTCTCTGGAATGTGGCACCCACGTTAATGAGCCCAAAAGGCATTTTTTGGTATGCGTAGGTGCCACATTTGGTGTTGAAGGTTGTCTTAAGCTGATCCCCATGTGATACCAGTACCTGATTATATCTTGAAAACCCATCTAATAGGGACAACATTTCAAACCTAGAAATGCACTGAAGGATGTGTTTCATAGAATTGACTAGATAGTTGTCCTTTTGAGACACTCTGTTCAGGTTTCTGAAATCCATACACAGCCTGATGTCTCCATCTTTCTTTCTCACTGGAACAAGATTGGTTACCCAGCAGGTGTGTTTGACAGGGAATATATTTTTAGCATCTAGCATCTTGTTCAGTTATTTCTTCACTAATGGTTCTAGGCTTGGATGCATCTTACACAACTTTTGTCAGTAGGGCTTGGCCTTCTTTTCCAAAGGGATCACATGTTGTATAATATTGGTATCAAAGGTCTTTAGGTCTTCATATGTCCATGCAAATACATCCTTGTATTCTTTAAATAGTTTGACAAATGCAACCTTTTCTTGTGGAGAACACCTGAGGCCCAGATTTACATTTTTTTGGTATTTCTCGGTCCCAAGGTTGACCATTTCATACTTCATTCATGAGTTGTGTGTTTTGCAGTTAGTGGGTTTCTTGAATTTATCATGCAAGTCATACAAGTGCTCCATCCTAACCATTGATTTTGGAATCACAATAGGCTGATCCTTTTCCTCGTCTTCCCTTTCATTCATAAACTTGTCATGCTCCCTTTCGTCAATGACTGCACTATTGAATTTCTTCTCGCAGTGTAGGAACTCAAGGATTTTCTCAACATCTTTGAAAACCTGCCAATTCCAGATGTTATCAGGCATAGACATTCTGAAAATCAACTCAACAAAACATTTATTTTTCTTCAATATAAAATCAAGCAAAAGTTTATCATCCATATTAACCATCAGATCAGCATCTTGATTTTGGTCTCAAGGTATGTATGTAATATTAAAGGAATCAAAACTGTCAGTTAAATCCCATACTTCATGTTGATACCTCACGAGGTGGGGAGAATTACAATGTATCCTTTTCCTTACCTAACCTACGATTATCTATGAGTTACCAAAAAACTTAAGATTTTTCACATTCATACTGATGGCTTTCTTCAGGCCTTGCAGTAGGCCTTCATATTCTACTATGTTGTTGGTGCATGCAAACTCCAACTGGCTGGCCATTAGATGTTGGTTCCCTTGTAGTTCAACGAGAATACTTCCATCACCTACACCTTCAAGGTAGTTAGAACCATCAAAATAGAGTGTCCAGAATGTTGCATCTAATGTTACATCAATTAAACTACTATCTAAGAAATTGGTCCTATCATCTACTATAATACAGGATAGCTCATCAGTTGGATTATGGGAGAGAATTTCCAACTGTGTGTGTGTCAACGTTTCTTCAATGGTTTCAGCATGAAACTCTCCAAAACAGGTTTTGTAGTATAAACATTGAAACTATAGTTCCCAAGGATGGAGTTGGTAATTATTACAAGTTCATTGGGACCATTTAATTTCGTTACCACATACTTCATGTATCTCTCCCTATCGATTCTTAGCATATCACCATTTCCCTTCTGAGGCAACAAGAGATGGGACCAATCAGTCGAGAAGTGTCCATTCAATTTTGTTGATCAGTCCCTGCTAAGTAGCATTCCGTAGGCCTCAGGTATATCGACTACCACTATATCAATGACTTGTGTGAACTGTGGTTTAGCAACCATTCCTTCATTTCTCCAATCATTGTCACATTTGTCCTATCTAATTGCATGATTTGAGTTCCAGTTTTTTCAAGTATGGCCTGAACCCTTTTAGCCACAACATAAGGTATGACGGTGGATGAAGTGTCAGAGTCTACCAAGCAATTGTGGATGTTCATGTTGAAAATTTCAAATGTAATGAGGAACGATGGGGTCATAGATTTTGATTTCCTCCCTATCATCGTTGCACAAACATCTTGGGGTTTTTGATTCATTTTAGACAACATGGCCTCCATGGCTGAGGATATTTGGGTTGCACTAGTGGTACTGACAGGTTTGGATGTTGGCTTCCTGGTTTAGGTGCTTGAGGTGGTGGGGGTTTTGTAGTTCCTCTCATTCATAGCTTTCAACAACAAATCTCTTTGCTGCATTAATTTCAACAAGTCAAAATATGTGATATTAGCTGTAGACTTCTTGATATCATCGATAATATTATAATCAATGTTATAAATAGGTTATGGCAGAGTAAACATACCTGTTTTTCCATTATTAGATGGGAGTTTACCGTCTTGAGTAGCCTTTGTTGCAGTGGGAGATGCATTTTCTTTCTCTCAGTGACTTGCAACAAGGGCATTCTTGGATTGACCACTAGGTCTACTATTCTTGACAGGAACTCTGGGAGCGAATGCTTTCATAGGGTGAAAATATTGCTTTGTTCGGTCTGAGGGATTTGTCGTATCTGGGAATGGCCCTTTACTTCACATGTGGATTTCATTAGTGTTGATTTCTGCAATGTTATCTCCTTCATCATCATTCTCATCACTAGCGAAATCCTACAGCACATTAATATGGGTTTCCTCCTCTGAGGGTTCTTCTACTTGGTATCCTTCCTCGTCTTCTTGTTCTGGTTCAAGCTCCAGTACAGGTTCTTCTTTGTTAAGGAGTGATCCAATAAGAGCCAACTCTTCTATGTTTAAAGCCCCTTCATTAGGTGGAACAGGCAATGCAAGCTAGCCATGACCACCCTCTATTTTCTTACGATAGAAAGGCTTGAAGGGATTTCTATTGTTATAGTCTCCTCCATTACCACTAGTACTCTCTCCATGATTACTTTTCATATCAATGACTATGTTCATAAGTTTATTAATTATTTGATAAATCCCTTCCACATCTATGGTGTCCTTTTATTTAGTTTCAGCTCCATTGTTATCATTTCCACTATTCTTCTTAGATGTTTGAAAGGCTTTCTTTTCTCCATCTATGTGGTGGCATGTTGTGAGGCTGATCATTTCATTTTCAACTTTCACCGCCTCATCGATAACACCTTGTGAGGTTTGCACATTACTCCTTTTAACCCACATCATTGTAGGGACAACGAGAGAAGAGATATAGAATTCTATTAGCACCTCTTTAGTGGGTGTAGTGGTAACTAGGATTCTGTTGGACAGGGTGTTGGACCGGATATTAAAATCCTTAACCTTCTCCTTGGTTTCCATTTTCAAATGGGATAATTATAAGACTAAGGCCGCAGGTGTTTTGTCATCACAAAACTTGTCCAAAAAGGCCTGTTGAAAAGCATCCCAAGAGGTAATCAACCCTATTCTCAGACTGAAATACCATCTGGAGGTTGCATCAGTCAAACTAAAAGAGAATAGGCGACACACTACATCCCCATCAGCGACCCCCAAACTACGCAAGGCTAGGAAGAAAGAGTGAATATGGTTATTAGCAGTATCTCATCGCTCGAGGTCGAAATTAGGTAGCACTCTTTTTGTATTTTTGGGTAAGGGATGATGTTGCCCAGGTAGTGCTACAACATCCTGTTGAAACCAGGGAGGGAGTGCTCTAGGAGGAGGTGGAGGTTGATTCCCACTCGAAGGAGGAATGTTGGCCATACTATGGACAAGGAAATTTTGGTTGGATGCTTCTCTATTAGGATTCTCGAAATCAAGTAAGGAGTTACCTTTAGAGGGGGAATCCTCAGGAATTTCTGCCCAAGGGTTGTCGATACTTTGCAAGGATTCTGGAACATTGTCTTCGAGTGAAGTGGCAGTTGATGTATATTCACTTAGGGTAAAGATCCTTAGCTTTCTCTTAGTTGTCGGAGGTAAGGAGTGAAAGATAGGAAGCTGAGAGAGAGAATGAGAGTAAGCCCGAGTAAGTGTTCTGGCAAGTTGTTCCTGAGTGACAAGATATTCCCACAGTCTCTCTTCCTTGGGTGACCCGGAAATAGGACTTAGAGGTGTCTCTGTTTTTTCAAAATGAGGCTCTTTCAAATGTGTGGCAGGATCTCTCTGACCTTTATGATCCATACATTAATCCTTTTGAATCCATGGGTGGAACTTATAGATGAAATCTTGAAAAGCTAGAGAGGGCAATTCAGGCCCTCCTTCTAGAGCTAATTTGTGACACGGCTAATGTGCACAATGCTAATGAAGGGATCTAACCTGATTGCAAGCCTCAATTAGACCTGCTTTTGCTTGAATGGCTAGCTCCAGCGGGTTTTAACAGACCCCATAAACTGTTTGAACATGTCGAAAGATTGCTTCTGTGAGGAAGACTTCAGTTAAATCAACAAAGATAAAACAACTAACCTCTGTGTCTTAAATCCTATCTATCCTACTTCTAACTACTCTAATCTAGTCCTAGCTACTCTACTCTATCCTACAAGAGCATGATACAGAGGTTTAAACATAATATATATGTTTAACAAGAGCGTGATAAAGAAGGTTAAACATCATGCATAGATTCAAGTCCAAATGAATCAATCATTGAATTCACAGTTGGACACTACTGTATTAAAGCTAAGCTTCAATCCAATCACTCATATAGGAATCCACATTATTCTATCGAATTAAAACTACAAATGATGTTTAATTTAGTTTCAAATCAGAGACTATTCACAAGTTAACCATGAAACTGAATCACATTCAATTTAACAAGACTAATAGTGAACTATAAGTCATGAATATGCATAAATATAAATCACATCTACATTCATGCTAGTAACAACACTTTGATACAAAACAATACAATGAGTCTCAAACTAATGTCTCCTTCTTCCCTAAAAAATAGTCCTCCTCATTCACAATAAAGCAACATTGTTCTTTTCGAAAATCAAAAGCCATCTCCCCTCTTCAGAGGTAATATTTATGCTAAAAGCCTCCCACTCTCGATCTTCCCCGCCTCTTCGTCTTCCCTCTCCTTCCTTCATTATGCCAATTAGAAGGAACAGGTGAAATCAGTCGATGTCACTTTTGACACATAAAGGGTGTTTCTTGTCATTAGGGTGCTTCATTTCCTGGGCACTAAATGGTCATTGATTAAATAGGATGATTGTGTGTCCTATTCATGATACGATCTGGAGCAGTTTCATCTTTAGAACATGCAAGCTACACCTGGAAACCAACTGAAAATGTCAAAGGCCAGCTCTTTCGATAGAACACCTCTGCATATAAGGGTTTTCGGGATCCACTTGTGCATTTGTTACTCCTGGCCTGCAGAAATAAGAGACACCAGTCACGCTTATGAAAATAGAACAAAAATGCTTTAAAACATAAGTATTGCTTCTGTTGAATGTTTATCACATTAAATGCAAAATAATCGGCCCCTGATTTCTAGCATTATGCATAGATTAAGCCTAGCAAACCAACTCAGCTTATATTGAAAACTGCTGCAAAACACACAGTTGAATCCAAATTGAGCACCTGAAAAATTATGTGCTTAGCTTTGTAATCATCAACAGGTCTGGGAGGTTGTGGTGTGCTATATGTGTATGTATCAAATCTTGCCGATAGCGATAAGCGATTGATCCTAGACCCAAAACATGTATATACTGTGGCTAAAAAACCATTGGGTCAGAAGTACAAGGGAAGACCACCCCGAGACCCCACCGATCGTGATATGCGATATGGGAGGCGAACCCAAAAACACATATATGTTAGGTTCATAAATCCCTTCGGGTCCGCAATGTTACCATTCCCTCTGGAAAACCCCAACTTTAATGTTTCATCCAAAACACATGGATAAATGGGAAAACCCATGTATGGTCGTTGGGGCAGATTTGAAAATTAATATGCCTGGCTTTATAATCATCGGCGGGTCTGGCTTTTGCCTCTTTGCTAATTGCACGAGCTCAGGATCCGCCAATATGTGATGAGTGATTAAGAACCAGACCCGATAATGCATATAGTGCATTTCATAGTGTCGTCGGATCTGGAGGCCAAGGGCATGCCATATATATGTATGGACCTTGGACTTTGGCCAATTGCGATATGCGATGGGACCTCGGACCCGACATATATATATGTCATATTCGATAGGTTCATCGGGTCCGTCATGTACCATTTTCTTTGAAAAGCCTCGACCTTAACATTTTTCGCAAGACACAAGATTATACGGGAAAACCCGCGCCTGGCCGTAAGGCCGGACTTGAAATAATACATGCCCGAGTTGATAATCATCGATGAGTCCAGAAGACGTTGGAGCACCTTATATAAAATCCCAGGATCTTGCCAATAGCGATAAGTGATGGGGCTTCAGACCCGCAAATACATATATGTCACATTTGAAAGGTTCGGTGGGTTTGCCATATCACTGCGTGTATTGCGCATGAGGCTCGGGCTCTACCGATATGCGATGCGTGACGAGGCTCCGGACCTCAAATATATGCATTTGGGTTAATAAAGCCTGTCAGGTCCCGAAGCCATGAATACATTGTGTTAATTGTGATAGGCCCCAAAAAGGTTTACGCCTGTTTTGTGGAGTATTTCGGTTATGAGGAATTATGATAGATAACAGACGTGATGGAAGATTTCATGAGTTAAGCTCACTGACAATTATGATAAGGGTGGGGGTGATTATTTGTGCAGGCATAAATGTATCATGCATTGTTGTGAAGATTAAAAGGTCCTGATGGAGGGAGTGAACAAAGGGCTAGGCTATGTCAGGAATGAACCATTGTAGCGGAGGTTTATTCAACGGCTTAGCCATCAAGCATGGAAAATATGACTCAGCAAAGAGTTAACATCTTTGTGATAAAACAGATCATTCTGACAAATGAGAGATCAAACTTCTAAGTGACCCATTCAAAAACTTGTTATCAGAGCATGTTTTAGTAAGTTGGTAGTTATAGCCACAACACATTCGTATCCACAAAACTAACATTTCAAATAGTTGTTTTAACCCATGGGATAGTAAAATCCACATCATTTTTAAACCGCAAATCTATATGATTTTCAAAATCAAAATAAATGCACAAGAGCTTCAGTTCAAAACAGTTAAATACACAAAATGAAATGACGATAAAACAGAAAAGCCACTATAAACAAAACTTTCCTAACAAACAAAATGTTTATAAATTTCTGGGCAAACAAAATTAAATATTTATATTGTAAATACCCTTCTTACCCACTTTTATTAAAATAACAACATCTAAGTAACATTTATGTTATCAAAAAATAATTCAAATATTTGTAGGTTAAATAACCTTTCTCACCGTCTTTTATTAAAAGAACCCCATTAAGTAACATTTAGCAATATTGTTAAAATATTAACCCCGGGCAAAAATACTGATCTTCCCTCAAAATCATCCAAACATTCACGTCCAATTAATTTATTTGTTTCTCACTAAACATTTCTATTTAACTCGCATATTTTTCTCCAACTTGCATACCTATAGTTTGAGACACTCTCACAGTCTATTTATTCATTACAATAATGATAATCAGTCAATAAACAGTGTGGGTGTCAACAACGGTAGATTGCAGTTACGTAGTCCCTGCTTGCCATTGCTCTCCTCCTGTACGAAACCTGTATATCCATATGAAAATGACGCTTCAGATTTAAGTAAAAGAAAAGTTCTTTCAGATTTTGTAAAACAAACAACTTTTTATTGCGACATTTCATAGTTCCAGTGATTCAGCATGCCAGTTAATTGAGTGATTCTTAGAGAAACTGGACACAGTCAGGGTGGAGTTGAGGTTGTATCTGACTTTTGGTATTAAGTTTATTGTATTACATGTAGTTGGAGCTTTTAAAAATTTCGATAATTTTTTTTGTAGTTAGCCATGATTGAGCAGTGAAAACTCAATTGTAATCCATCTTCGTTATGGTTTAGCCCAGAGTAATAATAAATTTATTATTAACTAGTCTTTCCCTAGTTAAAATTTTTCTGATAAATCACGGTTTATATGATTTAAATATTTGTTATATATTTGTGAATCCTAACTAGTGGCATTAGAGCTCTAGTTGGTCAGAGTGACCTGGGCAAACCCATCACCTGTGGAGGGAGAGGATATCTGAAGAAAAATGGTAGCGGAAACACAAGAAGATGGTAGCGGAAACACAAGAAAAGGTTGAAGAACTGGACCTTTCAGGACTTTTTCCTGTAGTAGTCATGCCAAAGAAAATAATAAAAGAACTTTGGAAGCCGAGGAAGGAGTGGAATTTGAGGACTAAGATTGCCGCATGCAGAAAAAGAAGTAATGGATACTCTAACCAGGAAAAGTTGTGCGCGCATGATTCCGTTTTTCTAACCACTCATTTGAGAAATAGATGATGTTGTTCTGTTGGAGGAAAATCATCTACTTCTCCAAGATCAACTATATCATATGAAGAAACTCTTCCTTTGTATTAACTATAAAAATGAAGATGCAGAGTTACCTTCCAGAATGTCAGAGACAATTAATTGTTTTCAAGGGAAGGGTGAGAGAGAGGATCTACCGCTACGTAATTGTATGTTCAATGGGTTTTGTGCAATCCGATACTCTCCACAAAAACCAGAGTGTGGAAGACAATTTTTTTATGAGCTCTTCATGGTCTGCAATACTCATTAATTAGAACTTCCACATTGCCATAGATGGGGATAAAATATGTAATGAAAAAGCTAAAGAAGTGGCTAAGGGAATCACCCTAAGTTAAGCTAACAGGTGTACGTGGGATCCAAGGCATCGGAGAAACAACATTGCTGAAAAAGCGTACAAATACTTGCAAGGAAAGTCACCGTGGCTGACCTGCATACAAGAGAAATGTGTAGGCCCGTCGAACACTAGGTCGAGGAGAGATTCAGAGCGCACCATTGCGGTGGTAGAGAATTCAGAGGTCACGGGATCCAGTCTGAGCGGGAAAAATAGGATCAAGAAGTTCCACGCACAGAAGGAAAATAGTCCGAAAAATGCCATAAGTGAAGGTGTCGAACTCTTGCCACCTGCATAAAAGTTAGAGAAAAATCACCTTGGGCGTGGTGCCTTCTGTGTGTGATTTTAACCCATGTCGGCTCAATCAAGCCGATTGGAAAGGATGGATGGGTTTAACCCCATGTTTTTCTGAATAAATGGATATAACATGGAATAATGTCCTTACATGCAATGGGTAGGGTGAGGAAGATATCTCCATTAAATAATGAGGACCACACCCATTGTTTGGCGCCTGGCTCAACTGTACACTTCCCAGGTTTGGGCATAATGTACTGGAATGTTGACAATGGCAAGCATGTGTTGATGTGTTTTCGGACATGGTAGAACCACATTTGCCACTTGACAACCCACGTGAAAAGAGGAAACTTTAAACGACATTAACTTGTGATCTTGGTATTGGATCTTTCAAGTGTTTTTTGAATTTGTGGTTTTTTTTAATGATTATCATTGAGTTACCAAATACACTTAATGAACAAAATACCTCTAATAATACTATTTTTAGTCCTTGCCATAAGTTTAAGGCTTCTGCACTATCTTTAGTCCTTGGCATAGGGTTAAGGCTTCTGCTTGGTGATTTGATGCTATGCCTATCCCCCAAGAAAATTACATCTGTATTTGTCCATCGGGGCAATAAAGAACCCCTCCCACTCTTGCCTCCACTGAGTTTGCTTTTGAAGCTCCATCAAAGAAGCACTGATATTTTCCTAGGAACGATATGATTCTATGAACTGATCTCCTATCATTCTAATTGGAAAGGAAGGATTAGCATTATGAGACTTGAAGCTAACAATTTGATTAGAAGGCATGCTTAATTTGAGCCACTCTTTCTCACCATTCGAAATATCTCACGAATCAGATGGATTATATCCCTCAGAAGATATGACTTCAAAAATAAGTTGAGTCACTTTCATTGCAACTGGAGTCAAATTTAACATGTTCTTAAATATGGCATGATTTTGAGAGAGCCAAATTGACCAACACAAATATTTATCGATTAAAACCCATAATCAAATTATTGTCAAGTCAAAGTTGTGATGCAACTCGTATAGAGATCTCCAATTATTGAACATTTCACACCAATCCAAAGTAATGTTTTGTATTTTTCCAATTGGTTGTAAGGTAACTTTCCATACTTCTGTTGAAAAGGAAAATTGACAAAATACATGTTTAATATCTTCTTTAGCCACTCCGCAAAGAACACATTGTAAAGATCCCTATATATATCTTTTTTTAATTTTTCGTGATCAGAATATTCCCATGTACTAACTCCCAACAAAATGTGTTGACCTTACAAAGACCATCTTATTCAAAAATTTTCCCCATATATGAGAGGATTGAGGGTGCTAAAGGTCTCTAATATGAGATTCATATGCTTCTTTAACTGTGTAGTGTATATGCTTACCTCTCAACCATATTCGATGATCTAGATTCTAAACGATGAGATACTAGCAATATATATTTTTTTAGTGATATAAGCAAAGAAAGCCACAATTGGGAAAGATGAGGCGGGTAGTTGGGGCAATTATATCCCCTCCAAACACCTTCATCAACCCAAACATAAATATCAGCCAAACTGTGAAAACACTTCTTTTCCATCCAATTTCGTAGCTCCCGAACAACTTGATGTTTATTAGCTAATGATGTAGAGGGAACCTAGTCTTTCCAAAGCTAGATGTTCCTTCCATTCCCTATTCCCCATATTAGATGATCCAATACTACTAGAGTTTTCATTTTACACAACTTCCAAATTGTAGTTCCTTATACTTCCCATGCTTCGTTTGTGGCTTGAGTAGTCAATTCTAATGAAAGTATTTCCTTAGGAATCCTTTCCTCCACCACTCTTTTGAATAAGATAAGAGGTAGGAGTCGCTATACCAGCTTTGCATCCAAGTCAAGGTTCATGTATTCAGGATCTTTTAATTCCAATCCTCCCAACTTTATTGATAATCTAACTATATTCCAATTCACCATGTTGAAACCAATCTCATTATTTTTTCCACCCTAACATAAAAATTTCTGGATCATGCTACTTATATTATGTATGACACTCTTGGGTGTGAGGACTCCAAACCTGAAATACATAGGAAGGGAAGAAAACATTGACTTAATAGAGACAATCTTTCCTGCGACATTCAACCAACGTTCTCCCCATGATTGAATTTGTTTTTTGATCTTTTGAAGAACTACTTCCCACTCCTCTCCATTCAACGGTCCTAATGAAATACGAATGTTGAGGTAGGCGAATGATTTCCAATCCTCAACAACTAGAAAACCCATAATATAGTATATTCCTTACAAAGTATTATTCGAGCAATTCCAACCTAGCAATTGGATTTTACTTTTGTTTACCAACCCATGTGACAAGAGTAAATAGGTATCCAATTTTTTTTGGGACCAAGAGGAAATAATTCGAGAGGATCCACCCAATAGAAGAGTATCATCGAAGAACTAAAATTGATTGATATCTTTGACATTCTTCATAATACATAGGTTTGGGAGTTACCCTTCTTTCCTAGCTTCTTCTAGATTTTGACTCGGACTTTCTACCATGATGATGCACAATAAGAGGGAAAGGGGGCAACCTTGTTGTAGACCTCTTGAGCATAGAAAAAGGAATCAAGTATGTCATTAACCAATGGGGCTATCCATGGATCCACTATACAAGCTATTGGGGCCTTTGTTTTGAATTTTGAAACATTTTGAAGATACAAAGAAGGGAAAACAGGTGGCGGAAACAATGGTCAAGTTGTGGAGAAGAAAAATGGGAATGGAAAAAGGAACAGGTAGCTGTGGGATGGTTGTGGTAAGCTATCAGTAGAAAACAGGGCTGGTCAAGCAAACAGGGTGGGCGAGAGGCAGCTGAGGAAAGTGACAGCCGAGCAGAAATAGCAGTGCAAAGAGTAGAGGAGCATACAAAAGGAGGAGACCGTAAGGAGAGAAGGGTTGAATAGATTTTGGTTATGGACGAGTAGCAAGGAGGATGCAAGCTACCAGAGTATCTAACCTGAAGGCCAGAGAAGTAGCAAGAAAGCCACAATTGAGTTCTATTAGGAGTTGCGATGTTCTATAAGCCTGGTATTTTATGTATTTGTCTATGGCTGAGGCCGAATGTATAATGTACTGAACCTTTTGTTGGATTAATATGAATGAGAAATCAGACTGGTTAATTGATATCATCTTTGTATTTTCCTATGATTCATGGACCCACTAAAATTTTCAATATGTTACGAGTCTATTCTCATGTTATATTGATCATCATGTTGATATGTTGTTAGCCTGAATATATGCACAGGGACGCATATAGAGTAATGGTTAAGATATCCCTAGCACTATACTAAACCCTTCTTAGTTTCTATGACGGCATGCCTCGGGTCAGACTCCTTATCCCTTGACATAAGGTGAAAATGTCAGTGTTGTCCTATACTACAATGAACTATTGTTGACCCCTTGTGCCTAAACCCAAGGTATTTCATTGATGTCATTTTTCTTCCAACAAATGGTTCCATTGTTGCAACATGAAGTTATAAGAATTGGTTTGGAATATGGTGTCAAGGATATTTAAGAAAGAGATTCGGGATTGGTGGGATAAAAGAGTAGACCAATTTATATTAGAAAAACCTATTCATTAGGGTCAACCTATTTCCAAATGAAGTGAAGAGATTTTATACTTTGAGGTTGCGAGTAACCAATATGAGATATTCTGGTGTAAGTTTCAAGAAGATTTTTATAATTGGTTAAGTAGGCTAAAAGTGCAGATTCAACCAGAAGGAACGACACTAGCCCGACATGACTGCGTTCCCTCAAACCTTGCATCACTTTGACACTTTGATAATGATCCGACAAGGGTAGCAGATTTTTGGATACATATCATAGTAGAGGGATACATAGTCAAGTTTGCAGCAGAGAACTATCAATCCTTTTCAAGGGTGGAAGTAGTGTTCAAGCCAAGATTAAGAGGGAAGTTGGTGAGGGAAGTTTCGTTGTGGATTAAGATGTTCACGATGGAACAAGGGTTGTTACCTTTACCTACAACAACTGTGGTCGCGTCAAACCCAGTACAGGGGGAAGGGCCTAAGGGGAGGATGCTACTAATTGGGGAATGTAGATGTTGTTCAAGGAATGGTTGTAGAAGGATTACAGATTGAGATTCCAACCATTGTGTCTCATTGATCTTGCCATACCACTTGTAGTTACAAAGGCAACTTCAGGTCATGTCCACTATGAGGTTGACAAAGCTACCAAATTCATTGAACGCATTCAACACTTCTGCAAATAGGTCCATGGAATATTGGAAAGAGAAAATTCTAAGAGCAAACAATGTCATGATCAACATTGGGTACCACACATTTCGAGGTGGGTGAACAAGTTTGGTTACATTTGTAGAAGGAGCACCTCAATAGGGCCCACCACAAGCTTTTCCTGCTCCTATATGGGCCTTACACCATCACCAAGGTTGTAGGAGACAATTCTGTCGAGCTCAGCATTCTACCATTCCTTGGCTTGCACCTAGTATTAATTGTAGACTGGCTATGGACATACGTTCACCCACTTCTAGACACAACAAACATTACTGAGCAGATGACACAAACAACGCTCAACGCAAGTTGTATTGAATAAACCCCTACTAGTAAGATCATGAATACAAAATCAATAACACTCATAATAAAAATATGCAACTTTATCAGGCTGTCAAAGTTGGCAAACTCCTTCACCAAGGCAAGTGGCTCATGTGGGACAAAGTTCAGTAGAAATTCCCCATCTCATGCAGGCACTCAACACAATTAGTATCATTTCTTACGAAGGGGTAAGAACTGATCTAGGTGGATATTGATGGCCACCCACCTATTCCACTTGGACCCCCACCATTATTTCTTTCATTTTTTAAGTTTCCTTAGTTATAGCACAGTTTACTATTTTTGGCAAGTTTTTGGGTCCTAAACTTTAGGAGCCATTTTCAGGGGCTAAACGACATCTTTTTGGAAAACATGAAAAATTATGTCTTTCACTAGTGTTTGCAATCATAAATTATAGTCCTCAGGTATATATTTATAACGAGGTATGAAACAAAGATTGTATCCCAAAGTTATAACCCCAAGAAGTTGATGTACCAATTTACCTGAACGAGACCTTTAGTTTTGCCACTTCATATCCTAGGGCTAGATTTTTGGATGCTTACTGTTTTCGATTGTTCCTCAATAATAAATAGGCCTTCAAGCTACATTTTAACATAGTTAAGAGGCATGTATCTAGCACATCTCTATCAGAGATAAGTTACCATTGCCTCAGCTACCTTGTTTCCATTTTGTATATAAGCATATTTTAGGTCTTTGATATTAATGAAATGAAGATTTATTCCTGTTGCATTTTTTTTATGTTAACATACATATATATCTATATATATATATATTATTTATAATATATTATATATATATATATATATATATATATATTTGCATTCTTGAATAACATCGGATCAAAATAATAGTTACCATAGGATGCTGACACTCAAGGAAATGCTTCATAGTATCAAGATGCAAAATAATGAATCAATTCCATAGTACCTTAGCAAGTTTACACAGTTTCATAATGAACTTGGTAGTGTCAGCATTATTATCCTTGAAGAAAATTTGGTAGCTCTAGCTCCTTTGGGCCTTCCCAATCACTGGGACAGTTGTCAAGATTTGGTAAATGCTAGAGAAAAACTACTACATGGGGAGTGGTTATTGTCTAATCTAGTAAGAGAAGAAATAAGGTGGAGCAACAAATACAAGAATTCATGCAAGGTTGACGATGAGGATAATTGTGCCTTGCATGGAAAGGAAAAGAAATTAAAAGGGAGGGAATCCCAATCCAAAAGAGATTCTAGTCAAGTTGGCAAGAAGAGAGACTTGCCCAAGTTCAATTTCTTTCACTGTCATGAAATGGGACACTATTCCACAAGGTATGCACATAAGAATCTATTCGAGAAGCACTTAGGAGGTGTAATGGGTGAAGTTATAGCTTCACAGTTCAAGCTTGATATTACCCTCATTGCATGCATGGTAAGCACAATGACGGGTATTCTGTGGTATCAGGATAGTGGTGCTTCATTCCATATGATAGGAAAGCAAGAAATTTTCAATGACTTGGAGGAGAAGGACCTCTAGAGGCACATCAAGATGGGAGATGATGCAAGGTATAATGTGACTTGTATCAGTACAGTTACTTTTTAGAGGGATTGCAACTCCCCTCTCAAGCTCAAAGATGTGATGTTAGTTTTGGGTCTAAAGAAGAACTTGGTTTTTGTCGCATTGGTGGATGATCATGATCATGATGTGATATTCAACAAAGGAAATGAATTCCCAAGGCACACTGCCATGGGAAAAGTGAATGAGATCAAAGTTCGAGTGAAGAACCTCCATAGGTTGGATGTGGCAGACTTTATTACTTTAAGCATAAAGGTAGAGAAGGTGAAACATAGATATATCAATTAATTATGGCATAGAAGTCTTGGCCATTTGCACCATGGAGCTTTGAAGATCATTCAGCACATTTCCCCAATGGAGCTCTAGAGAAGCATAATACATGCAAAGGGTGTACCTTAGGGAAGTACACAAAATCCACCTTCAATTATTTGGATAGGAGGGCACATGCAATCCTTGAAAGGTTTCAATTTGATGTCTATGGAGCTTTCTTGATAGCCTCCACCACCAAGCACAAGTATTATGTTATATTTCTAGAATGTTTCTTAAGTAAGTGTTGGATTTTCTTCATGCAGAAGAAATACTAGACATTCTTTATTTTTTTTTTTAATTTAAATCAGTTTTTGAGAAGGAAATTGGCATGAAATTGAAGGCTCTCAAGAGTGATAATGGTGGTGAATATGTGCCAATTTAGTTCAAAAAATTCTATGCAAAGGAAGGAACTTGATGGGAGTTGATAGTACCCCATAACCCACAAAAATTGTGGTGTTTGAGAGGAGGAAAACAAATATTTTGGGAGTTGCACAAGTGATGTTACATGATCAAGGCCTACCTCTTCACTTGTCGGTCGAAGCATGCAACACAAAAGTATATGTGAAAAACAGTAGTCCTCATTGCATTCTCGAAATGAGTACACCAGAAGAATCATTTTCAAGGAAGAAACCATATATGTCACACTTCAAGATATTTGGATCATCATTTTACTGTCATGTTTGCAAGGAATCAAGGAAAAATATAGAACCCACAACAGAGTTGGGCATATTTGTGGGGTATGATGATACACCTCATAACTATCGGTTGTACCCGCCATCTCTCAGGATGGCATATGTTTGTAGATATGTGAAGTTTGATGAAGAGAAGGTAATGAGGTGTTCCCTTTAGAGGGAGCTTCAGTTGCATTCAAATGAGCATATTTTGGCTCCAAAGGAAGAACCATATCCTAAGAAGACATATTCATTCTTACCACTCTCAAAGTAACTAGGCCTTATGGAGATATCCTTTGTTGTGTCTTGGGACAATGTCCTAAAAGTGTGGCGATGCCTTCCAACAGTTGAAGAATCAACCATGGTAATGGAAATGAGGCTCAAGTGTTTCCTGCACCATCGCCTATAAGGAAATGATTCCCTAGATTTTCACCATTAAAGTACCTGCGTCCCATGTGAGAATTCGAAACTTTAGCTTCTTTATTTTTAGTTATGAGTATTTAGCACTAGATGGGTCATGTAGCCCCAAAGAGTACTGCATAGCACTAGATGGGGCTTACTTTTCTTTAGGGTGTGATATGTAAGCTAAAACAAACGAAGTATCAAAATCTTCAAAAACTGGATGCCTTCTAATATGAAATTTATATAAGCTTAGTGTGTGGTGTGTAACTGTGTGCAGGTGATGAAGTGAGAATGTAAAGTGTGAGAAGATGTGGATATTTGGTGATCTGTTCAAATATTCCCATACTTATACTATATTTCAATTGTTTCTTGCATGGAAAATAAGTGATATGCGGATAAAGGGCCACTTACTCTTTTTCAAATTACACTATGTGAGTTTCAAAATAGGGAGATGAGAATTCAAATGCTTTAATAAAGTTTTCATATGCAAGCCCAAGTTCATCTAAGATACGCAATCAAAGCAGAGATTACTTACTTTCTTTAATAACACTAGCTCCTAGTCCCATAAAATGAAAGAAATTAATGCTTTGGTTAGTAACAAGATTTGTGGATAATGGGACACTTACTCTTTTGCTAATTAAGCAATGTGAAAACTGTGAAAAAAAAGATAATCTAATTACTCTACTAATTGTGATTAGTAAAGAAACTAAGCAATCTAAACTGACTGTAAAAAAATTGCGGATGTGAAGGAAATTCACTAAAAGCTGCCAATCATTTGAAAAATATGAAATTACAAGCTATTTTATTTTCTTGGAAAACTGTTTCACAATACACAAACGTGATGACACATATGTCAAAGGAAAATCCACGGAGTGCGCATTGTCTCAACATAAGTTGCGCGGTCGACTGGAAATTGCAAATTAAGAATTTTCTTAACCCACCACAATTTCATAAGGTCCTACAAAACTTACATAGATGTATTGATCACCTTCTAGGTCAACTATGTGGAGAGATATCTGCAAACACAACCTTTAGATTAAGGAAAAGACAAGCGTATGGTCACCATTTTTGTGGTAGTGTTTTTGTGGAAATGGTGTACAAAAAGACACTGCCTTAATAGTTGGTTGTTCCCTGCAAAGGAGCACAAACATAGTTGATGTTGTTACTGAACAGATTTAGATAAACAAAGCAGTGAAAATAGTGAAACAAAACATGAACTAAAACAAAGAGATAAATACACAAACAATGCTCAATGTTCCTTCAACCCAGTGTGCCAAGATAATTTGGGAGGCGCACTACAGTCGGGTCACCAAACATTTTGGGATAGAGAAGATCATGGTGGTTTTGCAAAAGTTGTTTTTTGGCCAAACCTTAGAGAAGTTGTTGGGAAGTACATCAAATCCTACACTACCCGTGCCATTTCCAAACCTACAATCAAGAAGTAAGGCATGTATATTCCTCTACCTACTCCTAGCTAACCCTTGGAATCTATCTCCATGGATTACATGTCTGACCTCCCTTCTCTCAAGCATTGCAATGAGTTTGTTTTCATGATTTTTGAAATATTCTCTAAGATGTCCATTTTGGAGGCTTGAAATAAGTGTATCACAACACAAGCCCTTTCCAAACCCTTCTTTAAACAAGTATGGGTACACTTTAGGATCCCATATTCCATGATCTATGCTTGGGATAAAATGTTCCTAAGTACATTCTGGTCAAGCCTCTGGTCATTGTTCGATACCAATCTCACTAAGTCCATGACCTGCCTGTTGGGTTGTGTTATGTTCTTTCCACGACTAGCCAATGTAGTTAACTAGGGATTAGAGGGGGAGGGTCACATGGGGTTTGAGGTGTACCCGTAACCCAACTTTATGGGGTTCGGGGCAACGCCTCGGAAAATTTTGGTTTTTGACCCTATGTTAGGTTGGGTGGACCCACCTATGGTTTTGTGCATTATTTCGCACATGTTTTTGGACACGATGGTTTTCGGTCCATGGTATTGGATGCGATGGTTTTCAGTCCATGGTATTGGATGCTTCAGAATGTATAAATATGTATTACAACATCGAAAGGAATATAATGAAAAATCAAGCTAGTAGTCCCGGTTTTAGGATGTAGGGGAAAATATCTGTGTATATGTGTTTTATGTGTTATGCTCTCACATTGTTTATTTTCTATGTCTTAGAATTCATATGCAGGTTATTTCTGTATGGGGTTAAAACCTACATTTGGTATCAAAGCAATTTTTCCTTCAAGGGAACCCCTTTGTTACTGAGGAGTTTCACTCGGGCCTGTGGTAGACCTTGTTCAGTGGGAGATTTGCAAGATCGATTCTGGTGGTGAAAGAAGATGGCGAGCAGTGAAAAGATATAGTTCGAGAAATTTAATGGTTAGAGTTTTGAGTTGTGGAAACTCAAGATGGAGGATTTGTTGGTGGATAAAGATTAGTGGATTGTGGTAGATCCAGGTACTAAACCAACAGGAGTGTCTGATGAAGAATAGAAGAAGTTGGATCAGAAGGCAAAGGGCACAATACGATTGTGTGTCTCAGATTTAGTATTGCTGAATGTATCAGGGGAAGCTATGGCGAAGGATTCGTGGGACAAGTTGGGGACTTTGTACCAATCTAAGTCTCTAGTGAATAAACTATTCCTGCGGAAAATGTTGTATAACCTTAGGATCAAAGATGAAGCCTCAGTGAGAGAGAATTTGAATGCATTTAATACTGTGGTAAGTCAGTTACCATCTGTTGATATTAAAATTTCAGATGAATATAAGTGCATCAGTTTGTTGTGTTCTCTACCAGATTCATGGGATAGTCTAGTCATTGCAATAGGTAGCAATGCAACTACCTTTCATTTTGATGAAATAGTCTCATCCTTGCTGATGGAGGAGATGAGACGGAAAAATATGGAGAGCCAGAATGGTGATGCCTTTTCCATACGACAACGGTCCCAAAACAGAAACAAAAATAAGTCATCGAGTGGGAGATCTAAATCTCCAGGAAAACCTGTAAAGGTGGTGTGCTGGAAATGCAGAAAGGAAGGGCACTTCAAGAGGGACTGTAAATCTAAGGCTCCTGACAAAGGAAAGGGATCTGATGATGCTCTTTCTACAAAGGCAAAAACCACCTCAGATGAAGGTGGGGATG
>APFE031514694.1:0-11322 GCA_000404065.3 Pinus taeda | reverse complement strand
GCCCCCCCCTGGACCCCCCCTATAGCGAATATTTTATGGGCGGCGTTGCCGCCCCCATTTTGAACTGGGGTCCAATGTGGTGGTACTTTTGAATATATAAGATAATAAGGGTCCACACCCAACAATCTCCCACTTGGAGACTAATTATAGCAACTCCACCGCTGCTCCATTTGCTGGACAATGACTCCTCTTTGGACCTGGCTGTATCTCATCTTCATCGTCATCCTGGAAGACCAACTGAAACTGAGCATATTCTCAGTTTCTCCCTGGTTACAACTTTTGTTAGCATATCTGCAGGGTTTTGGCTAGTGTGTATCTTTTCCAGCTTCAACCCTCCATCTTCCAACACTGATCGTATGAAATGGTACTTGAGCTGTATATGTTTCGTCCTAGAATGAAATGCTGAGTTCTTTGCAAGATGAATGGCACTTTGACTATCACTCCTGGACCCCCCCTGGACCCCCCCTACAGCGAATATTTTACGGGCGGCGTTGCCGCCCCCATTTTGAACTGGGGTCCAATGTGGCGGTACTTTTGAATATAGAAGATAATCAGGCTCCACACCCAACATCTCCTCCATGTGGTGGTACAGTGGTACGACATATCGATGATGGGAAATCCCGTATTATCAGCGATCGAAGGAATAGAGGGGCTATCTCCACAAAAACCTTGTGGGGTTGTGATATTGAGATTTAGTGCAAAATCATCAGGGAAGGAAAAAATTCATTAACAAAGGAGATGCCTATGGAAACAAGGTCGGGCAGGCCTTTTTCTCTCTCCTACAGGGGGCCACATGGTGGCATATGATTGGTCCTCAAGGCTGACAGGGCAGCTAAAATCATAAATGATGTGGTAGTATGAAGGAAACGTGGTAGTATAGATGCTGACGTGGCAGATGACACATGTCCCTCAGTTTCAATGTTTTCAGGGGTCCTTTGGGACCATTTTCGAGTGACATGTGTCACCACTCACATGGCAATGATGACGTCACCCCACATATCGGTGATTGCACAAAGTGTAAGTTCTTTCCCTCACGGATACTGCTTCCTAGCCTGTGATTATGATATGCTATAAACCCTCAGGGATGCGATATGTTTTAGTGGTTCTACCTGAGGAGGATTTCGCGACTAGACTATCAGCTCGCACTATGGAAAAAGGTAAAAGGCCCCCTCTCTTGCAATGCAATTTTGATGTCCTAGGTGGGCTCGATCCCATAGGTTGGCGATCATAGTTTTCTAGGGAATAAGCTTAACGTAAAGCACAATAAAGTGCCGATATGTGGGATTTTGTGTTACAAAGGAAATAGGCCCCCAGACACAAGTCTGAAGGCCTTAGCACCTAAAAGGTTAAGCCCTTGGTCCCAGCCTGTGGTTATATGAAGAAAATAAAGACAAGGGCGCTACACCAAAGGGGAGCTTAAAGGGAAGTCACAACACACTTGTTTCGTGTTATTCCTGTGTTAAAGGCCCACGTTCGAAGGACTCCCGAGTACATCATAATACATGAAACTAGGTTTTTCAAAGCTCTGATAGTGTTTAGTAGAATTTTAATGGGCAGATGGGCCAGTAGCTAAAGACTTAAATGGAGGATGGCACAACATTGGAGCAGTACACAGGACTCAGGAGGATTAATGGCTTAGCATGGAGCCCCATCCCTCCATACAACAAAATACTGCAAATACGAGCACTTACAGCTGACCCAAACCCTACTTCATAGAACAAGGCATCCGAGTAGTAAAGGCAGAAGCGACGGGGTCAATTGAGCAGCACAGGAGGCCATACCATGAGAAAATTACAGCTTGAGGCAGAGGCTATCACAGGATGGGCACAAAGAATTTTTCATTTACTTTTCTATCTAGTTATTTACTTATTTTTGTCCTGTAACATGCCTTCCTTTCAATGAGGCTTTTAATTATGTAATGTTTTGGACCACATAGCCATCTCTGACTGAGATAGCTAGTCGACCCAACAACTGAGACTAGGCCAGAGATATTTTACTATAATGAATGTTCTTGATCCCCTCTCCAGATAAATAGTGGAAGGCAAGACTTAGAAAGTGTTCAAAATTTCTATAGAAAAGACTACATACCATTTTCAGACTATTTTTCTTTGTAACTCATATCTTTTTTCAGAATATCAAGGATATAGTGGTGATTACCCCTTCAAGTATTATAGTATGTGTTCCTTCTATTAAACTCATTTTATGTTCATATTTCCTCTTTGTATTCATGCCAATTATAGCTGCTAGAAATGTTTCAATCTTCCTCATAGATTTATTTGTATTGATATGTGAATGCAAGTGCCTGTAATTATATCACAGATTCACTTGTCTCAATACTATTGATGCATATACCTATGTGGACTATTGAAATCATATATTTAAATCTGCAACACATGAATCATAGTATCCAGACCCTCCTTGATCCATGATTTCTTCTTGTAACTCAAATAAGTATAGAAATCCTTAATGCCTCAAGTTCTATGTGTTAAGTATAAAACTCTTGAAGCCTTATGCTCAATGTGATGAGTTGCTCCCTCTCTTTTTCCTCTCTCATCTACTTTGAAAAATCTTCTTAAGCTGTAAGCCCTTGAATTATTCGGCCTCCATTATTTTCATGCATATTTCTGAGATCTGAACTTGTGAGGAAGTGCCAGAAATTCATGTTTTATTTCTTTGGATAAATGAACCAACCCATTTTCTATACATATAGATGTATTTATAAAACATAAGTGATGTCTCCAGTTTCCTGTAAATCATTTGAGACACACCAATTTAGATTTTCCCAGACACTAGTCTTGTAAGTAATCTAAGGTTGTCTCTGGGATCTACAACATATTTTGGCGTCGTTGCTGGGGAACGTATTGAAGGAATTTTCCCCTGGGATACGACAAATTGAACACTCCTTGTGTAGGTGAGAAAAGTTTGTTCTGATTGCATTCACATCACCTTGGTAACTCCACACCCCCTCATTATCATTCATAACCCTGGATTTTAAAAGGCCTCATACTCGCTTAGATACATCTCAACAGAAAGCCCCAGTGATATGTGACCCATAAAAGTTAATTTCCAATAAAATACGGAAAGAGAAAACTCCCTTTGATTGTGCTACCAACTCACCAGCCTTTGAAGTTCCCTCATCCAGTTCTCATCCTCCTCCTACTCACTATAAAAGTGTTACCCCTAAGGTCCTGACATACCCTCCTTCCCCTCCAAACATTGTGGTCTTGACCCCAGTTCCTCAAGCAAATCTTAATACCCCTCCACTAATCTAGATGGCTCTTCCATGATTTTTACTAAACAAGTATGCACCTCTTGATCTACCTCATCCCTTAAGTTTCATGCCCCGAGATTACCTAAATACTCTTCCTAGATTTAATGGGGAAGATAACAACATGACACAGAGACACATAGAAACCTTCTCTGCCTTTTATGGGAACCTAAATTTGGAACAACTGGATGTGGTCATAAGAATTTTTGTACAAAGTCTTGATGGAGAAGCTAGAAAGTGGTTCAAAGGCCTACCAAATGCCTCCACCACTACCTGGGAGGAGTTGGAAAATGCTTTCACCCAGAAATGGGGAGAAAAGAGGAATCATGAGTACCTCCTCACTGATTTTAATGCCATAAGAAAAATACCAAAGGAGGATACTTTAGAATTTATCAAAAGATTCAATAAGAAGTACAATAACCTTCCAGTCGAGATAAAGCCTCCTCCAGTAGTAGCTCATGTGGTTTTATTTGGATCTTTTGAGTCTGACATTGGTTTTACCTTGAGAGAAAGGAAGTCTCTCACTCTAGACCAACTTCAGATCGATGCCCTTGAAGTAGAAGAAAATCTGTCCTCGGCAGGGAAGTCAAGGGTAAAGCAAGAACCTACTAAACCCAAAATGGAGAAAGAAGAGGCATCCTCCTCTAGTCAAGATAGAGAATCATCATACCCGAAGTGGGATGATCTAGAGAAACTCATTTGGAGTTTATCACAAAAGGTTAGAAAGCTTGAAATTGAGAACAAGAACCTCACTAGACAGAATGCATAAGTCAACAACCGGGGCTATAACCCAAAATATAGAAGGCCTTCATTACAACTAATTCCAAGGAAAATAAAGGAACAACTTGATTAGATCCCTTATCCCTTATACTTGGAAGATGGCCCCGACGACCAATCATCAGATACACAAGAGATGCAGGGAAATATATATTATGCTTTTGCTGAAGAAGAATATGATAATATGGCTCACAAGGAAGTCAACCATCATACAGAAGCAATAGTAGATGAGGAAGATATGGATTATTATTGCAAACAGTTTGTAGAGTTCATGCAAACACAACCCCAACATAAGTAAAATCTAAGATCTTCAAAAAGAGGTCAAGAGAACCAGAGCAACAAGAAGGAAGTGCTCCCCAAGTTTCTCCTCCCACACCATACAAAGGGAGAGGTAATCTCCATCCTGACCCACCCAAGACAAGAGTCTCTGCAAATAAGGAGATAAATGGTCCTAAAGGGCACACAGAAAGGGAACCACCTATTCTACCTAAAACTGCCAGCAGGAAGGGAGAAAGAAAAAAGCCATGAGATATAGAAAAGTCCCAACCCACATTCAATCTCCAAAAGGAGCTCGAAAAGGTAAAAATTCTTGTTCCTCTAATTGAGCTTCTAAAGAAGCCTAATTACAAAGCCCAAGTCTCTCAATTCATGGATCTTATCAGCTCAGCACCAACCCAAGATAGTTTGAACCTCCAAGAGGAGAGGCCCATGGTTTTTTACAGGCTGCATGTGGAAGATTTAGACCCTTCTACTACACCTTTCTATGTGACTTTGGTGATCCATGACCTTTTGTTACAAAATTTCATGCTGGATTCCAGGGCCTCACACAACCTCATGCCATTATGAGTAATGGAATAGCTGGGTTTGGAGATCACTAGACCATGCAAGTACCTATACTCTTTTGACTCCAAGAGAGTCAAATGCTTAGGCATGATAAAGGATCTAGTGGTAAACCTGGCTTAGATCCCAGTGAAAAGTGTGGTAATGGATATAGTGGTGGCTGTTATACCTCCTCATTTTGGAATGCTCTTATCCAGATCTTGGGTTCAAGGTGGGTGTCTCTATCAAGATAGATCTTACTTATGCTACCATTCCCACTTTTGGAGGTGAGCAAAGGAGGTTGTACAAAGAATCCAAGTTTGTGAAAACCATGACCCCAGCTAAAGGCTCAGAAAACTCCCTAGTGCATGGGAAGGATAACGATATCTCCTTTCTAATTCTAGAAGAGGATGAGGATTTTTGAGAGGAAACATTAGTACACCTAATAGGACAGTCAAATCACTTGCAAGTAAATGAAAATAAAATATGGAAATTATGCTTCGATGGAGAAAACTCAAAAGATGGAAATTGAGCTGGAATATTATTGGTGTCTCTAGAGGGTGGCCTGATACCCCTGTCTTTCAAACTAGATTTTGAGGCTACCAAAAATGTGGTGCAGTATGAGGCACTACTCCTTGGGTAACAAAAGGCAAGAAATATGAACATTGAATTCCTATCGGTCTATGGAGACTCTGAGCTAGTTGTAAGGCAGATTTGAGACCAATGCCAAGTCAAACACCCCAAGCTGAGGACGTACTGAAATGAAGTGTGGGACTTAATCGATAATTTCTTCCTAGCCTTTAACATCTAGTTTTTGCCTAGGGAAGAAAACAGGATGGCTGACTCTCTTGTGGTAGATGCAAGCACTTTCAAGCCCCTACAAAATCCACTCCTCAGATATGAGATAGAAATCAGACACAGGCCTTCAATACCTAATAATGTCAAACACTAGTAGATATTCGAATATGATGAGCAGGTGAAAATATTCATAGCAGTTGTTGGGGAGTTCGCCCACTCCACCATTGACCATGAAGAATAAGAAGTGGAACAATAAGCCACTTCGTGGAAGGACACAGTGGCTAGGCAAAAAAAAATGCAACTAAAAGGGAACACCATCACTCGTGGACTTGTTCCACTAGAAATACTTTTTAATAAAGACAACATAGCTTCCAAACAAATGGCCCTAGAGAAAGATGAGCAAATAGAAGTCTGAAACCTCAGATCAGAGGAGGAACCCCAGATGATCAGGTTGTCCAAAGGAATCCCCTTGCAATATAGACAGAGGTATTTAGATCTATTCAAAACTTACAAAGATGTATTTTCTCGGTCTTATGATGATTTGAAATCATTTTATACTAATATTATTCAGCATAAGATTGCTTTGAAGAGTGGGATAAAGCCATGCAAATAAAAACTCAGACAGATAAATCCACTCTTACTACCCTCCATTGAAAAGGAGGTAAGGAAGTTGTTGTAGGCCAAGATCATAGTACCTTTAAGATACTCTGAGTGGGTAGCTAATTTGGTCCTTTTCTGGAAAAAGAATGGAGAGATAAGGCTATGTGTGGACTTTTGGCATTTAAATTGGGCATATCTAAGAGATAACTAACCTCTGCCCAAGATGGGTAATATCTTGCAAAAGGTAGTGGGTGCAACCAGAATGTCCATGATGGAAAAATTCTCTAGATTTAACCAAGTGGAAATCCACCCTGATGACCATAAAAAGACTACTTTCACCACCTTGTGGGGAACATTCATGTAAGCCCACATTCCATTCAGGTTGATAAATGTAGGGGCCACATTTCAGAGAGCTATGGACATAGCTTTCGTAGGCGAGTAAGAAAAATTCATGGTAGTATACTTAGACGACATCACAATATTTTATAAGACTAATTAAGAGAATGTCCTCCATTTAAAGCTCACCTTGGAGAAGTGCAAAGGTATGGTCTCTCTCTGAATCCTTAGAAATATCAGTTCACCTTGAGTGAGGGGAAGCCGTTTGGACACATAGTAGCGTAGGAAGGAGTAAAGATTAATCCTAAATGAGTCAAATCCATCATCCATATTCCCTTTCCCAGAAACAAGAAAGAATTCCAAGCCTTTTTGGGGAGGATAAATTTCTTAAGGCGATCCATACTTAACTATGCTGAGATAGTCAAAGGTATTATAGATATGCTCAAGAAGGAGAATGAAGTCAATTGGAGCATTTTCCCATGTGATTCTTTCACTAGACTAAAAGAAGCTTTGGTTGAGGCCCCAATGCTAGTCAACCACGACTATTCAATTCCTTTCTACATATTTTCTTTTTCCTCTCCACATACCATTGTCATTGTGTTGTTACAGAAAAATAAAGAAGGTTACAAGAAACCCATTGCCTTTTTTAGCCAAGTCCTAAGGGACGTCGAGCTAAAGTATAATATATTGGAGAAATAGGCCTATGCACTGGTCAAGGCACTGAAGTCATTTCGTATGTATGTGCTATAATAAAAAATCACAACATTCGTCCCAATGACTACAATCAAGGACATCCTGGTGCAAGGCGACAACGAAGGAAAAATGGTAGATGGATAGCTAAAATACAAGAATATGAGCTAGAAATAAAGCCTACCAAGCTCATTAAAGGCCATAGGTTGGCCAAGATTTTATCTCAATCCAACTGCCAAGCTCTAGGGATAAACCTCATCATAGAGGAAGACAGACCAGAGGATAACCACATCGGAATTAAAACAACTGAGCAGAATATCTATGCCAAATATGAGGGATCGCCCAGGTATAAGAACATTTTTCATTACCTCTTATTCCTAAGATGCCCATTAGGACTGTATAGATCTAAATACCAAAGCCTGAGATGCAGGCACATAAATACATTATATCTAATGGAATTCTCTACTGGAAGGACCCGATGGGGGTATTACTGCTATGTTTGGTTGAGGGAGAAATACATGAAGTGATTGAGGATTTCCATGGGGGATTGTGTGGATGACACTATAGTTGGAAGAAAACAACACATAAAATCCTCAAGGCAGGATTCTACTGGCCCATGCTATTTGGAAACATTTATTCTCCAGTCAGGTCGTGCCATAAATTCCAATTGTTTGCTGAAAGAAAAAAAATTCTCCTCTCCCCTTGATTCCTGTGCACATAGAGGAGCCTTTTAGACAGTGGGGATTGAACTTCATTGGAGAAATAAACCCACCATTTTTTGAATGGTCCTATTGATATATGAGTTTGGAGAGGCATTTCATTAGTTGGGACTGGCCTCCCCATTCTTTGGCAGACATCACAACTCGAAACAAACCCTTTGGCATATTTGAAAAGAGTGGGCCAGTAATAACCCACATGTAGGACCTTGTAGGTTTTTCTTTTGTCTGCAAAATGGCCACCACAGGGTTCACTGTGGCAAGCTCTCATGACATCATACATCTTATTTTCTCGCACACATTTTCTCATGATTAAATCAGGTCCTGTGCAGTACAAGTCCCCCTTTATCCAAGAATAATTAACACTTCGCTGCACAATATTATGTTTCTCCCTGGTGGAAATATTTGTGGCAACATGCTTGAGATCAGATAGTTAGCCACATCAACAAACCAAGGAGTATGTGTTGAGACAACAAATAAATTATCATATGGAAAATCATCCAGAACTAGTACTAAAGTTTTGTCTTGAGCAATGTTCATTCGAGATAAGAAATCTGCAGCCAAATTATCCCATCCAGGCCTGTCAATCACAGTGATATTAAATTCCTGTAACAAAAGTAACCATCTTGTAATTCTTATATTAGTAATGGGATTATTCATAAGGAACCTAATAACAGAGTGATAAGTATGATCAAAATTTTTGTAACTAGTAGTATAATGCCTAAATTTGTTGATAGCATGGACTAGCATTAATAATTCCTTTTCAGTAATTGTGTAATTCAGCTCTACAAGTGAGATATTTTTTCTAACAAAGTAGATAGCATAAGGAAAGTGATTCTCTCATTGTCCAAAAATAGCTCCAAGTGTGGTGCCCGATGCATCGGTACAAATGTGAAAAGGGAGAGACCAATTAGGTCATCTCAACAATGGAGAAATAGACAATTTGTCTTTTAGGCCCTCAAAAACATTATGATAGTCAGTATCCCATAAAAATCTTTAGTAAGCAATTTAAACATGGGCGCTGCAATTTTAGTAAAATTTTCAATAAATCTCCTATAGTACCCTGCATGTCCCAAAACATTCTTACCTCTTTTTGCAACATTGGAGTTGGAATATGTGATATTACCTCAATTTTTGCAGGATTAACTTTTATCCCTTCTTGTGATACATGATGTCCCAAAACAATTTCCTTAGTCTGTATCATTTTACATTTAATATTACTAAGCGCCAATTGAGCTTCTTGACAACGAATCAATACCTTTTCCAAGTTCTTCAAATATTGTTGAAATTCATCACCGTACATTGTGAAGTCGTCCATATAGACCTCCACATAGTCATGTATCAAATCAACCAAAATAGCTAAAACAACTCTTTGAAAGGTAGTTGGAGCATTGCACAAAACAAAAGGAAGAACTTGTTAATCATAGGTGCCCCATGGACAGGTAAAAGTAGTATTCTCTTGGTCTTCCAGGGCTATTTGAATCTAATTATAGCCATTGTACCCATCCAAAAAAGAGAAGTTCTTTTTCCCTGACAATGTATCAAGCACCTAATTAATAAAAGGTAAAGGAAAATCGTCCCGCAAGGTAGCTTTTTTTATCTCTCTATAGTCAACACAAATTCTCCGTTTCCCAATTTTCTTGGGAGCTACGACCAAGGGAGATACCCATTTACTATCAGAGATAGGATATATAAAATTTTCACTTAAAAGTTTCTGCAATTCATCTTTAACAATTTCTTTTACAACTGGATTCATTCATCTTTGTGGTTGCCACAAGCCTAGCTTCTTTATTCGTGTAAATGTGATGTGTACAAGTGTCAGGATGAATACCTTTCATGTCGAAATAATCCCAAGAAAATGAATTGGACTATTTTTGAACCATATTTATTACCTGTTGTTTTTGTTCTGTACTTAATTTTGTACCAATGTGTTGAAAATAACAACAAGAAATGCTAAATATATAAGTGATAAAAATAGAATTTCTATAAATAGCATTTGGGATACATTCCAATTTTAGTTAGTCCCTCAACTAAAATTGAGAATTAAAATTCAAATTTGTTCTTAGCAACTGTTTGAAAAATAATTAATTAATTCATCTTGAGTTAATTAGTTGGAGAAAATCAAACATGAAGTCTATGTGAAGACATGCAACAGTTTCTCCATTGATTGAGGAATTTAACCCTTAGTTAAAGAGATGAGGATGAGTTGTAATTAGTTAGCTCAATTAATTGAGTTAATTCCAGTTAGATTAGTTCCAACAGTTTGTAGAACTAATTGTGAGTTCAATTAGTTAATGCATGCATGCATGTAACTGCCGCTCTTCAAATAACTAAATATTCTCTGATAAGTAACTCATGCATGTCAGTTCATTCAGAGACCCAGTTGAGATCAGATGATGGGACAATGTACTATCAGTTGCAAGAATATTCCATGGAGGATATTTCTTGCATGTAGAAGGAATTCATTCCTTAAGGGTTGCACAGTTATTTATGAGTTTAGTGAGTTGTATGAGGCCAGACTTCACACAGGTGGCAACACTAGACCCCAAGAAAAACTACCCAAGGAAATAGGAGGCTTGGAGGGCTGAGGGAAGGCATATGTTGTGTCTATTTAGTCTGTGAGCCATATTGAGGGATTGTATTGAGAGCTGGATAGCTTGTGAGCTAAAGCTTTGTATAATCCGGAGATATTTCCACTTGTATGATAATACAGAGATCAACGTTTTTAGCTGAGGCTTTCCCCAGAGTATTCTTCTGTGGTCATGTGTGATTGCTTTCTCTTCATTTGTTATATGTGTTATATTTGATCTTACTCATAATCGATTAATATTCCGCAAGTTTTTTTGTAGAAGTAGATCAAGTATTTTGCTTTAGTATATTGCATTATCAAGTGATCTACAATGAGAATTTCTACATGGTATCAGAGTAAAGGTGATCAAAGCAAAGAATAGTATACAAGAAGGGAGAAGTTCGAAGTTTCAAGTTCCTTATTATAGAAATTGAGTTCTTATCACATCTCTAATTTCATCAATGGCAGTCAATTGTTTGAGACTCGAGTATGCCCTTGATGGCAGCTCGAATTGTACAACTTGGAAGGATCGCATGGAAGCGGTATCTGAGGACAACGGTTTGAAGGACTTCATTGATTAAGAAGTCCCCAAGCCTACAATAGCTAATGCTCAAGAATTTGCGAAATGGAAGAAATGTGTGGCTAGAGCAAGGAGAATCCTCCTGGAGGGAGTTCAAGACCACATTGTCTCGAGCCTCCATGGGAAGGAGACACCATTTTCGATGTGGAAAACATTGAAGGATCTATAT
>APFE031514693.1:116404-159590 GCA_000404065.3 Pinus taeda | reverse complement strand
TTCTTTTCTGGAAGAAAATACTTTCTTCCAACATTTTGAGTTCCATGAAAATTTGAAAGTCCTAATAGTATTCAATTATGGGTTCAAGAGAGACATAGTATTCAATTATGGGTTAAAGAGATCCACGCTAAATGATCTATCAGCCTTATCTTCACTTAGTTTAAGACTATTCACTTGGAGAGGCTGCATGTGCCCCCACTTCAAGAGCATAGTAAAGTCATGCAGAACTTATAGAAACTATCTTTAAGCTTTTAGTGAATATTGGAAGAATGTTTGGGTTCAATAACACCCAGTCGAGCACTAAGCTTCCAATAATGCTAGATTTTAACTTGGATCACTTTTGTGATTTGGAGTAGAATCCCCCTTGTATTTGTGACACATCTTTAGTTGTGAATTGGACTACTACTAACTGTCATTTCCTTCGAAAGTTACCTAATGACTTGGGGAACCTAAACCCTTTAAGAATGTTAAGGAAGGACAGAAAGTACATTATGCTAAGTTCTCTTATGCTTTTCAAGTTTTTCTTGGATATCTATAATGTTTTAGGTAGGAAAGTACATTCTGTTATTGAAAATTTGTCTTGATAGAAAGGCCCAATTTCAAATTCTAATGCTTTCAAAAAACATTGTATAACTGTAATGTTTCTAAAAGGAAAGCATATTTTTTCAATTAAGTATCATGATCCCATATTCCAACTTATTTTTTAGTAACCCATTAGGCTTTGTAGCTTTGAATAAATCCATGTCTTTTGATAAGATCCTCTTCCAAATTAGAAGGCAGTTTCCTTTTGGCAATAACCACATACAATGTCTTGATTTTGTTATTGAGAAAATAGAGGTTGTGAAACAATCTTGTGCCATACAAGGACTTGATTCATTGATTATGTATCAATTATGGCTCTTGATGTAACAATGTCTTGATTTTTTTGCTTGAAAATAGAGGTTATGCTTTACTATTTCACATAATTTCTTACAATCTTTCCATAAGTATTGATTTGTAATCTTAGTCAATGAGGGATGACAGTAATGACAAAGGTAATATTCCATGGTTTGAAGTTCCCCTCTTACTAAATATTTAAATATATCACCACAATTTAACTGTTAGTTAAACGAATTGTATTTGATTTGTAAACAATTCATTGTTTGATTTATAGATTTTGATTTTTTCCCTTTTTTATTTTTTTCTCAAATTTTGTATGAGATATCTTCCAAGGTTTGGGCTCCCTAGTTTCCCCGCCATAGCTACGAGGTTCATATGCTATCATTAAATATTCTCGGAACGTTACAACTTTTCCAATAAGTGTGCTTTGGAACATTGTTGTTTCTTTTCCATGGTGTTAATGCAAATAAGCACTGCAACTAGTGCCATTATTTAGATTAAGTGCTAAAATATAGGTGGTATTGTAATGATGGAGTGATTTTATTCTAGCTACTAAGGCCATATGCATTTTTATCTCTTATTTTGTCCTAAGATATTCAAATTTAGAATAAGAATTGAGGTTTCATTTCCACTGTAGATTGCAGTCAATTTCTTGAACATACTATATAGTAGATTGTCTTTTACTAATCAATTGTGGATGTGATCCCTCGCAGGAAAGGAGATTCAAAGTGACTTTGATTTCACATTGATTTGTCAAAATGGAGGAAAGAGAAAAGGAAACTTTGTATTCAACAATGCTCTTAATTTGATATGTACATGCACAAACATATTAGTAGAAAATATTGAAGGGTTGCCTAACTAATGTTTTCCATTCCACTACATTCTTTACAGCTTGTAAATAAATAACTCGGAACAATTCATTACACTACTTGTAATTCTTTATTAATCAGTGGTTAAGATTTTGATATTGACTGGCTAATATTTTTCTTCCTTCTATGAAATTGTGTGTTCTATAATGCTTCTTTTCCATTCACTATGTATAGCATATAAAGTGTGTCTAATGGAGTAAGAAGATTGGAAAGTCTTGTGATCCTTGAACTATGTTACAAGGCAGAAACCCAACGAGGCAGGGTAGGTGCATCCCCACAAAAGGGTTACAAATACCAAAGTTGGTATTGGCTAGTGCCTTGACTTAGAAAATTTCCTTTACCCTTGTATTAACAGTGAATCTGGAGAGGATTCTAATATTATCTTTATAAGATTTATATGAGTTAAGATTGATGAATAAAATTCATGAGACATGAGCTAGGATGTTGTTGCAAGGTGGTTGTTGATTATTGGAAGCTATGATGGCCATTATGTCAGGCCATGTGGTCGCACTCCCTTTATCATGAGCACGATTGTGATCAATATGGAAGAGTTCATAGTCTAGATTGATCGTTTAGCAATGATAGTTAGTGGGCTCATTCACAAAAGTTTCTATTTCACTAATCCTTTTTATAGAGTTGTCAAATTCAATTTCCAAAGCTTTTAATTACACTATAGAGTTGAGTTCTGAGAGGGTTGTGATTCACAGTGTTAAGTATAGCAGCTATGACACTTGAATGAAGACAAGCATAGTAGAGGTATAAGACTCTGTTATAAGCTTACTTGCATATTATAAGGGACTTGGTTGGCTTTTTTATAATTTTATAAACAAGTTCCATGTCGTGGAAATGTGAAAAAAAACAGTGATATTTCCACCATGTGGCTCTTGTCATATATGATTTTATAACTTTTTCAAAAAATTCTCTAAGAGTTCACAATGCTAGATTCACTAGGACTTTACAAGTTTTATTATTTAGTGAAAGACTCGCCAAGATCTTACAAGATTTTATAATTGAGTAAAATATTCGCCATTCCTGGTGAGAGATTCGCGATAAAATTATATATACATATTATATTACTGATAAAATCGCCTTCCATTTTTCCTATATACCATGGAGATTTTCCCATTTATTATACATATAAATTTAGGGGGGGTTCTTAAAATTTTCCTTGGTCCTCTATATGCAGTTTCTCTACAAGAAGAATTATATATTTGGTGTGTTGTTTCTATCCTAGTCTCAGTCGGGTTTGGTATTCTCCTCTCTCGCATGGGAATGTTTACCTTTTCCTAATGGTGTTGGGGTAGGTTAGGATTCTAGAAGCCTGAAAAAGGCAGTAGTTTATTTGTGTTGTTGACTCTCCTCCAGGTTTTGTCTGTCAATTGTCTGGTCTAGTTCTATGCGTTCTATGGCATGGTTTGTTTAGGGCCTCGATTTGATGAGGTTCTCTTTAATGTAAACAATGTTATGGGTTGTTATTGCAACAACAAGGGATGGTTTTCTGGTTTCTCTGTGCAACGAGTGTTTCACCGAGTATATAAATGGTGGAGCGGTCCACTTGGGACAAAATCAGTTCTGTTTCGGTGGCTCAACCATGACTTCATTTTTATTGTGTTGAACTCTAATGTTAATGTAACAAGTATTTCTAATTTATGTGTCTATTGTGACTGCATAAGTAAGTCTCGGTTCAAGCTAGTTTCGGTGTACCTTCACTAGCCTAGTCGTGCTCAATTTGAAATCGCTCTTTTTTTTATGGCTTAGAGTGCAAGTTCGTCAATTTCTAGAGGCTGTGGTAATGGTCGTCACCAAAGGAATAACATAGATAGAGCGTTTCCATCCACCCAATCCCCAAAGAGGAGCAGTTGATACACTGATGCTCAGATCATCAAAGAGGAGATGTAGGCTTATAATGTTGGAACTCTAGTTGATGTTAAGCAACTAATTACAACATGGGAGGAAAAACTCAACCTTCGGGAAATCAAGGAGGTTTAGGTGGAATATTGGAGGGATGTTGTCCCATACCCGGGAAACACTCATGGGCATACCACCCAGTACAAGCATATTGTTCACTTATATTGGATTATGATGAGTCAGGTGGCTAAAGCCATTATGGCCCCTCAAATGAAAGCAGGGGAGCTTGATCTGGGGCTGCATGAAATTAAAAAGGAATTACAACTGATCCAGGTCCAGATTGAACAATAGAACAAGCACCTTGGCCGCATTGAGGAACACATTCTATGTCTCCCCCAGATAGAAATGTCGAGTTCGAATGCAAAGGACCCAACCCCTGTGGAGTCTTAAGATTAGTAGATGTTAGCATGTTTAGCTTTGTTGGATTTTTTGTTGGTTTTTATTGTTATATATGTTGGTTACTATAATTTTATAGATATGTAAATAGATACTGGTGGCTAGATATTCAGGCCTATAAGGCCTTGCTGGACAGATTCAAAACTTTCATATTTTGGAAGGCATACAATGCATTTTGGTGGTCAACAAACCTGGTTTCCCATAAGGCAGGTTGAGGCCACCAAACATCTTTTTATGGTTGTAACCTGCAATTATATTCAATGAATGAGGAAGGACCTACCCAACTTACAAAATAAAAATTAGTTAACATGGATATTAATAATATCAACTTTATTTGCTTCAAATACATTAAAAGAATTTTAAAAGTTGATATAAAATGATCTTATTTCATATGGACATGGAAATATTTTATTTACAACTTTATTTGTTTTAATTACATTAGAAGAATTTTAAAAGTTGATATAAAATTATTTTACTTCATATAGAGATGGAAATGTTTTATTTATAGCTTTATTTGTTTTAATTACAATAGAAATATTTTATTTATAACTAAGAGTGATAACTAAATATTTTTACCATATCTCCTTTGTATTGGGTTATTATATTAACAACCAATAAAGCAAGCACGAGTGCGACTACATTTTATAATACTTTAACCTAACCAAACATACATATTTGTTTTTTATTTTGATTATAGACAGCATAATTTTTTAAATTTAAAAAATATTTTATTTTTATTTTTAAATAAAAACATGCCAACTCTACTTTAGAATAACACTAATAGAATTATACATTCATCCTTGCTATAGCAAATAACAACTCTCGATTTAATAACACTTCATTCAATTAATTACCCTCAAATACTATTTTTCAATATTATATTATTATTTAAATAATATATATGTTTTTTTTAAATGGTTATAATTCAGAAAATAAAATGAACTGCATTGTATTTAAAAAACATAGTAGAGTTTTAGTAGTACAAACTCTCATTTTTTTTCCTCCTAGTGGTTTGAAGAATCTCACACACATTTATTATTAAATTACCCTCAAATACTATTTTTCAATTTTATATTATTATTTAAATGATCATGATGTTATTTTTAAAATGGTTATAAGTCACTCAATAAAATGAACTATATTGTATTTAAAAATCATAGTAGAGTTTTAGTAGTACACTCTCATTTGCTTTTCCTTCTAGTGGGGTTGAAAAATCTCACACATTTATTTTGGAGTGTTTCAAAATAATTTAATTATAAAGTATTATCAGCACTCATATAATTGACGCATCAAAATATTTATTTTTCATAAATAAATCCACTAAAAACAAAATATAAAAAATTTAATTAAATTTATATTTTTTAAAATAATATATTATTATATATTATAAAAGTATATAATATAACCTTAAGTTTTACCATTGTAGATTCACCTTGATTTTTAATATGTAAATAGCTTTTATTCATAAACCCTATGTTTTTACAATATCAATGCCAAAAAAAACTATAACTTATTTTTCATATAACACTGTTCATTATGAATTTTTAATTAATAAACTTAAATAAAAAAGAAAAACATAAACTATTTTAGAAGTAAATCTGGGCCTTTATTACATAATTAATTTAAATTTATTTAATTTTATTTTTTTAAGCGTTCAAAATCTTTTTTCAATTATCATATTTTTCAAAAAATTTAGATATAAAAAAAATGCTTTAGATATAAAAAAAACATTTATTAGATATTAAAAAAAAACTTTTAGATATAAAAAAAACATTTATTCATAAAAGGGAAATTTTTTATTTTGCATAAAGTAAATATTGAAATATTTTTATTATTAAAAATTGTAATGCAATGTATTAACTATATATTAAACATGCAAGAAATTCACGTCTCTCTTCTCACAATGCAAAATGCTCTAGCATTTCATAAATAAATATGAAACACTGAGAAGCAAATTATCATAGACCAAAGCCACATAAAACTAATTTGGATTGATTGAGAATAAAAGTATAAATAGAGAAAATATTTCAGGGACAAGTTTTAGAAAAGGATCTTAATATGCTAATAATAGTCATAGTAGATTATTTTTGTTCTTACATGCATATCAAAATATTTTGCAAAATTTAGAATATGCATGCTACTATATTGAAATTCGGAGTAATAATATGTAACACTTACCTTACTTATGATTGCTTGTTGGTCTACATCTCAACAAGGCTTACAACATTTAAATTGTTATCTACGAAAATAAAGACATCTCTTGTCAATGGCTTTGTGAATATGTTAGGCAATTGATTTTTTTATTTACAAGATTCCAATTAGATTTCTCCATTATTTACGAACTCTGTATCGAAGTGATATCTCATATCAATATGTTTTCTTTTCTGATGAAATACATGGTTCTTTGATAGAACTAATGCTAAGTTGTTTTCAAAATGTGCTTGAGTTGGTCGCTCTCAATTTTGTTGTAGATCACCAAATACTTTAAGTAACCAAGCTACTTATCAAGTTTCTATTGTTGATACCACATACTCTACTTCAATTAATAAGATTTTAACAATGGGATGGTTCTTGGTTTCCCATGAAATCAAACTTGAAATGGTCCATATTGGATCATTATATTTTGCATCGATCTTGATGCTTCCAAAGTGGAAAAATTGGAGGAATTGGCTCAAAGGACCATTTTTACCAGTTGGTCCCAATTTGGAAGATTGGATTTTGAAACATTATAGAAGCAGTTTGAGTCATCAAACAATTTTTTTGTGGGGGTTTACCTTTATTGGTTAAGTGTCACATCTTTTAGTGCTACTATATACACAAACACCTTTCTAATGGCACAAGAATTGCCTCAATCGAAGTCCCTATGCAAAATTTATGCCACTTGGAAGTTGATATTCATCATTTGACCACCATAATTCAAGAGGATGCCATGTCAACCATCATTATTCATAGAAAAAGGGCCTAGAAATATGATCATGATGTAGAATAATCTACAAGATTCCATATCATAACTCTAGTTAATAATTGAATACGTCAAACTTAACTAGTAGTAGGATATTGGACTATGTTGGGATGGGGTCCCCTGGGTCAGTTTTGGGGTTAAGATAACCCAAGTTTTGACACATTTTTGTAATTAAGATAAAGTCTCTATGATTTGTGGATGCGGAGCACATAGATGGCTAGGAGTCAAAGGGGTTTAGCCCCTTGTTTTATGTAAAGTTTGAGTCGGTTTTGAGATCCACCCATGGTCTGCGGACCATGGCATTGTATGAAAAAGGCTATAAATAGGTGTGTCTTAGAGAGTCTAAGGCATAATCGACGAGCAATGGGTATATAGAAGAGTAGTGATAGCAAAAAGAAGTGGGTCAGATAGGAGAAGAAAGGCTTTGCAGCTGACTGTGCAGAGGCCTAGGTAGAGTCCGTAGCTGAGTGTGTGGACCCCTACAGCTTAGTACGCAGGGTAGTTTTGAGTCTATAATCCTGAATTGAGGATCAATAAAGACAGTTTCTGAAGAATTCTTGCGTATCTATGTTTACTTCTGTTTATGATATATGCTATCAATGAATGATGTGTTTTATGGATGAATAGGACTAATCGGAAGATGAATGGTGGAGATCTTCTCGTAGGCAATTTAGTGAATAGATGAACAAACAGGGTTAACGAAATATGAGCGGCAAAGATCTTATCGTGGGCGATTTAGTGAATAGATGAACGAATAGGACTAACGGAAGATTATCAACGAAGATCTTATCGCATAGGTTAAGTGAATAAATGGACGAATAGGGTTAAATGGGAGATTGAGTGGTGAAGGTCTTATCACGGGGTTTAAGTGAATCTATGGGCGAACAAGATTAAGTCACGTGGCGACAGAAGGAAAGAAAACATGCGGAATGATGGAGCGGGTTTCCATAGGCGGTAAGTAGTTTCTCGCGCGCCCTCAAGGCTGTAAACAAAATTCAAAAATTTTGTGCGATTAGCCTAATTAGGTGACACATAGCACAGGAAAACCACTTTTCTCACATGCTCTCACGCGGATATCGGCCATGCAAGAATTTGTGCGAGATTGCGCGATAGTCGTTGGATCACGCAGGGTTGATCAACGGTGGAGATCATCCAAGCTAGTTGGCGATCAAGTGATGCGATAATTGTTGGATCGAGGGCGCGAAAAATCAATAGTGGAGATTTGGAGCGCATAAAGTAGGTGGAAGAACTCACGATAGCTGTTGGATCAAGCTAGACAGATTGATGATGGATATCTGGAGTACATAAAGTCAAGCATTGAAATGAATCAGACGGTGATTTGTTAGGTTTGTTGTGGATCAGATGACAAGGAGATCTAGGGGTATAATCCGCTTAAGACGTGTTTTATTGGTTCGTGCTTAAGTATTTCGTGCTGAAGGAAATGAGAATGTGAGTGATATCTATTACAGAAAAGAGAGTGATTGAAGATGATAATGATGAAATGAACCAAGTACTAAATCAAGACAAAAAACTCCAAATCTCATGTGATAACTAGAAATCTGAAACACAACTAATCTACTCTACACTACCATAATGGAAATGCAACTACTTAAGCAAATGAACGATTAAACCATGGATCTACGCTAACATACATGTACAACAAAGAGGAGCCTTATCTACTAGGGTTGGGCCCTAACTAAAGAGCTTTAGCCCTCTGAGTTAACTCAGTGCTAGCTCAAAACAAAATTCATTCTTATTGTAAAAAACAATGGATTACATAAAAAACTGTCACAAATCTTGCAGCTCGAAAATAGAGTAAAGTTTTACAATCAAAAGTCCGCATAAAAATCGAATCCTACTGAGGTCCTAGGCCCCTCTACTTATACTTTTGAATTCTCCAACGACTTCCTTAAAATTAGGGAGGCTCGGCTCCCGAACTAGAGATAATCTGGCGCTTTGACTTCCACTTTCTCCATAGCCTTCTAGTCCTCATGATTTGGCTGGTTGCACTCCGTTGATGGAGGAATATTCGAATGGAGGGATAGTAAATGAGGAGGATTTCCCTCCTATAATTCGTCTCCCTTGTCACATTTGAGTTCTGACCAAGGTCTTTGCTAAAATTCCTTGCTTTTATCCTTTACTCTTGCATTACATGCACATTAGACCACAAAGCAAAATATCCAACTCTAACTCATCTCATAAAAAAAATATAATCAAAAGTGTGTAATAAGTTGTGAGAATACTTGGTTTGACTAAGCTAGGAGGTGAATTAAGGCCCATATAATTACCCAATGATGAGGCTTATCATCACCCCCCTACTAGAAGTGTTGCTCATCCTCTGAGCAACTTAGCCCATTTCCATGTCCTTCATGGCTCTGGTAGCCACTTTGACATCCCATGCCTCTGCCGTAGTCTCTTCTTCTTATGCATAGAAGCCTGATTTCCTTTATACTTCTTCCCACTGCCTCTTTTCCTCTTCTTCTTTTCTTCCTTCTAGAATTCCTAGTAGTAGTGGTGGACTGAGTTTTAGAACTATCCAATTGACCTTCAACCTTTGCATTGATTGCTTATACATAGGTGTCCTATTGAGTCCCTCTCTCAACCTTTGAGGTGAGTGATATTCTCTGATCTTCAAGTTGTGTGGCAGTGTGTTCCATCTCCTTGAGTAGGCATGTATACTATCATCTCCTAGTAGCCTAAACATATCCTCAAAATGTGAAATTGCCTGCTCTTGGGTAGCAAGATATCTAGGTGCCAGCTAAGGATCATTTTCAATTAGATTATGGGTCCTGATTAGGGCCTTGGGATTTGATTGTTCAGCTCTAATGAAAAGAGGTTCATTATGCTCTCTGGCCAATATTCTTTTCATCTCTGTAACCCTTGACTCCTCATGGTTAATCCAGGATGCCAAAGCCATTAACTGTAGATCTCCTAGCTCAGCTTTAGGATCCCAAACCTTCATGTTTGTGAGGGCCATGTTGTGCAAGTAAAACTCAACCATTCTGGCCCTATCCTCTAGTGTACTTTGATCACAAAGATAAATAAACTACCTGTAGTCGTGAAATGACATGGTGACCCTTTGTGCTAGTGTTTTAATCTGAAATTGTAGCCATTGTTCTCTGAGGTAAATAACATAGGATTTAGCTGGAATCCTACACTAGATTGCCTCCAAGGAGAGGATAGTCGTACCTGCTAGTTGGTTCTCCCTTTCCTGTAACTGTCCTCTCAGCCTTGCATTTTCCCTCTCAATTTGATCTCTCATTATTGTTTCTCTATCCCTTAAGCCACTGAGCTCTTTGTTTTTCCTATCTTCTTCCTCTTGTTGTTCTTTCTCATCTCCATTAGTTTCTTCCTTTGTTTCCTCCTCTGTTTCAACATCATCTTCATTCTCTTCTCCTTCATCACGTTCCTCTGCATTAGTTTCTTCTTCATCCATCTCATCCCCATCTAGCTCTGTATCTTCTCATTCTTGCTTTGCCTCCTCCTCACTGACAGAAGGACTAACATCATAGGTAAGGGTTTTTATGTCATCCTTTGTAGGTAAGTCTCTGAAGACTGACCATGTTATAGGGATCTTGAGGTTTTGGAGAGAATCCTTAATGAGGATCCTTATCAACCCATGATGAGCCAATTGTTGGGGATTCCCTTCCTTTACTTTGTTGCTGGAGTCTATGAGTGATTGCATCAAGAAATAGGGTATGTTGAGTCTTTGGTGAACTGGTGTTTCTACCCCAAATCTTAATTCTTCAAGCATCCTAAAATGGTAGTCATAAACAACATTGTATCTACCCTCACATGAGATATATTTGATGAGTTGGTAACCTACCTCACTCCATGGGTATGGTAGACTGTCTCTCCTTACTCCATTTTTATCCTCTATGGGTTCTTCACCTTCTAAAAATAATTTCCTTTTTGCCACCTGACTATCTACTTTGTCTTCTTTTCTCCATGGAATTCCTAGGGGAAGTCGACCCTACTGATGAGCTATGGGGTGAGATCTATAGTGAGCCATCTAACTATAATAGTGGCATGGATTCTGCTGTGTGGAGTGAGGGAATGAGAAAATTCTTGAGCCACCTCATCATCATTCCCTGTGAATTTTTCGAAAAACCCCATCCATTGGTGTCTTATAAAGATTTCAAGCACCTGGGGGTGTTGTTGTATCCTCATAGTGTTTGTGGGTTCTGTCCTATTAAACCCTCCTGTCATATTTCTTTTGAGTCTTGAGGAGGAAATGAGAGGTTTGACACAAGAATTTTAAATTTAGGAGAAAACAGAGTTTCATGTGTATGTAATTCACCTCCCACAGTTGTTATATCCACTAGCTTTTTAGAGCATTTCTAGTTCATTTGCTTGTAAATGGGGATGGATTTTTTGATCCTACCTCTTTAGAATGGTGGCAGTGGACAATTCTCGTGATATTCCCTCTTGAACCCCTCTCTGACTATCTTGTAGACTGCCTCTGTGTATCTTGTAGATTGCTCCAATAGACTGTTCTTGTAGGAATTCTTGTGCATGCTCCTGTAGACATTCTCTTGTAGAACGATGGATCCTTGCTTCCGGTGGGTGGCTAGAGTTATAAGAGAAACTTGAGTGAGGGAGTTTCGAGGAGGTGGAATGCATGCATGCATGAAAATGATGTTTTGTTTCCCACTCCTTGTAATCAGCACCCACCTTGTAGATCCGTAGTTAACCACTCTTTGTCCTACTCCTCCTCTTTCTTTGAGTTAACTGCAGCCAAGTGTGAAAGTTCACCCGGTTTTGTATGTGATGACTGAATGAAGGTGGCCAAGTTAAGTGGCCACCTTTTCACTTATAAACCAACTACCTTGCAACCTTTACAACTTTTGATCAAATTATGCATATGAGTGAGTGAGCGAGATACTTACTTGTGGTCTCGATGCCATGCTACAGTTGTTGAAGATCATAGATGTTGCGTTGTTTATTTTCTATATGGTCATTCTTCTTCCTCCTCTACTATTTGTTGTCTGTTGTCTATTGTCTGGATCATCCTAGTGAAGACCTATAGCTGATGATTGATATTCTATGGGATAGGCTGCTTACAGGAATAGATGGGATCTTGTAGAAAACATAGTCTTCACCTAAATAGAAGCAATGGAGTGAAAAATGATAGAAATGATGGAGTGATGCATGGTAAGGAGTGGAGGAGATGGCTATGTGTGAGGCAGGGTGCCCTTTAGATCCTCTTTTTTCTCCTTGATTGTCTTTCTCATCCACCTGCAAATAATAATTGCATCTTTTTATCTCTTTTTTTTTTTTTAAATACCTAGGCTACCTCAGATAGGTTTTCACCCTAGATGTTTGCCCTAGGCGCCTCAAGGAAGGTTTTCACCTAGAGATCTTCTTATTCTTTTTCCATTTTTTTTCATCATTGGGCCACCTCATGAGGTTTTCAACGAAAAGATGGGACTCAGGCGCCTCATGGATGTTTTCACCTGAATCCTTATTCTTTTTTATTTTTTCAATGACCTGATGAGGGAGGAGCTGGAACTTGCTCCACCGTCATCATTGTCTTATTGATATTTCCAATGAACTCTTGTTTTGATAAGGGCCTCTTGTACATTTTCAATCAGTGTCCATTAACAAGCAGTGGAATGGATTCTTCATCTATAGTTCTAATTTGCACAGAACCATTATCATGGCATCTTTCCACCACATAAGATCTGAGCCATCTTGTCCTTATCTTTCCATTGAAGTCTTTATATCTAGAATCATGTTAATGCCCAATCGCCCTCTTGAAATTGCTTCTCTTTAATATGTTTATCATGCCAGATCTTTCTATAAAGCTGAACTATATTTGTATGTAGGAGGGCCTGTATTCTGAATTCATCCAAGCCATTCAAATGGAACAATCTTTCTTTCTGTGCATGATTGAGAGCCAAATCTAGTTGTGCTGCCATCCTCAATGTGTTATATTCAAACTCAATGGACAACAAAGCCTATTTCCCATAGACCAACTCATAGGGTGTAAATCCAGTGGTGGTCTTCCATGTTGTCTTATAGGCCCAGGTGGCCTCAACTAGTCTCTCTGCCCAATCCTTCCTGTTGCTGCTCACTACCTTGGTTAAGATGCTCTCCAGTGCCCTGTTGGTCACCTCCACTTGCCCATTAGCTTGTGGATGCTAGGGAGTGGAGGTACTTGATTTTTTCATGGTTGAGCAATTCTTCAATCATGTTGGAGGTAAACTGGCTGCCTTGGTCTGTGACTAGCTCTCTAGGGTACCCAAATTTGTAGAATACAGTCTCCCTTAGGAACTCAACCACCTTCTCTTATGTTACTACCTTAATCACCTTGGTTTCAACCCACTTAGTCAAATAATTGGTGCACACAATAATGTACTTTTTTTACTTTGAAGGAGGGTTGATAGGCCCAATGAAGTCCATGTCCCACTTGTCAAATGGCTCGAAAGTCACTTGAGGTTGTAGGGGAATTTCATCTCTTGGAGTAGGCTTTCCCATCCTCTGGCACCGATCGCACTGACTAATATACTTCTTCACATCCTGATGAAGAGTGGGCCAATAATAGCTTGCTTGTAACACTTTGAATGCTATCCTCCTTGCTGCAAAGTGACCTCCACAGGGCCCATTACGACAGGTTAGAAGGATGTCAAAAACTTCCTCTTCCCTTACACACCTTCTCAAGATTTTATCTGGGCCAAGTGTGAAGAGACTGCCCCCAATCCAGGTGAAGGGGGCAATGTTCCTAACTGTCTTTCTCTTTTCTTTGGAGGGCAAGTTTGGTGGGAACTGTGCTGATACCAAATAGTTGTCTATATGAGCAAACCATGGGGAGAGAATTAAAATAGCAAATAAATGCACGTCTAGTAACTGGTCATCCACCATTCCTTCTTCACCTACAGGTAGATTCATCCTAGATAGAAAGTCTGCAACAACATTTTACTTACCAGGCTTATCAACAATAGTTAGATGAAACTGTTGTAATAAAAGCAACCATGTTATAATTCTAGCATTCACATCTGGTATGTTCATTAAATATTTGATTGAAGCATGGTCAGTATGCATAAATGTTTGATAGCCTGTAATGTAATGCCTAAATTTGTTTAATGGATGCACAATAACCGGGAGTTTCTTTTTGGTCACATCATAATTTATCTCAGCCTTAGACATGTTCTTACTGATAAATAGATGGCATAGGGAAATGTCTCCTCTAACTGACCTAAGGCTGCTCCTATGGCTCTGTGTGAGGCATCAACATGAATATGAAAGGGAGGGCCCAGTTTGGGCCTTGAAGAATTGGTATAGTGGTTAACGTACCCTTTAAAATGTCTAAGGCCTCTTGATAGCTCTTTGACCATATAAACTCAAAATCTTTGGCCAACAACCCAAATAAAGGAAAGGCCAACTTGTTGAACTCCTTTATGGACCTTCGGTAGTATCCAGCTAACCCTAAGAAACTCTTGACATCCCTCTACTTTTGAGGAGGTGGGACCCTTTGGATGATTGCTATTTTGTTTAGTTCGTCCTTGCTGAGATATTGAATGACCTAGCATGGTCCCTTCAGTCATTAAGAATTTCACATTTTTTTGGACTTAGAGACAGGTTCATTTCAATGCATTTGTGCAATACTTTGCCTAGGTTAGTCAGGGCTTCTTGAAAATCACATCCATAAGGTGTAAAATCATCCATATATATTTCCACTGCATCATGTACTAATTCAGCAAAAATACTCAAGACTGCTCTCTGGAAAGTGACAGGATCATTTCATAGGCCAAAAGGAAGGACCCTATAGGAAAATGTACCTCGAGGACAGGTGAATGTGGTCTTAGCCTGGTCTTCTAGGCAGATTTGGATTTGTTTGTACCCACTGAATCCATCTAGGAAGGAGAAAATATTCTTCCCTGTCAGGCCATCTAGCACTTGGTTAATGAAAGGTAGGGGAAAATGATCCTTCTTTGTGGCTTTGTTCAACTCCCTGTAATCTACACAAATCCTCCACTTACCATTTTTCTTGGGAACTAACACTAAAGGAGAGACCCATTCACTGTCAGAGATAAGGTAAATGAATCCTGCATCTAGCATTTTTTGCAGTTCTTCTTTGACTATATCTTTAAGAGTTGGATTCATCCTCCTTTGTGGTTTCTAGACTGACTTTCAACTTTCTTTGATGTATATTTGGTGAGTACACACTGAGGTGTGTACTCCCTTCGTTTCCTTGTAACTCCAAGTGAAGGCTTCTAGGTTTTCTCTCAACATGTTGTATAGCTTTTCCTCTTCAAGAGAAGAAAGAGATGGACTAATTTTCAAAGTTTTCTCTGGGACAAATTCTATGGTTTTGACATGGAGTGGGTTGGAATTGTCCAAGCATAAGTCAATGGGATGATTGTTCGGGGTTTCCCTTACTTCTTCTTCTAACGATAACGAACTAGGTGTTGGACTTTGGAGCAAGTGTTCAATTAAGTCATCCTCATCTTGCTATCCTCATCCTATGGTTGCTTCCAAAGCATAAAGTTGGGCTGAATAAGCCTCATCTTCTTCCTTCTCCTCCAACCATAAAGGTAAATCATGCTCTAGAGAAGGTTGAGCAGGAGGGTATAGGACTAACTGCTTGGACATATGCCCATTCTTGATGTTCATGTTCCCATCTCTGTAGATAATGTAAGCATCAGTTTTGGCCAACCATGGCCTCCCAAGGATAAGAGGGTAATTAGTAAGCTTAACCTTAGGCTGGAGAACTAGAAAATTTGCAGGGTACTCCCAGGAGTCAATGGAGACCATCACATCCTCCACAATTCCCTCAAAGGTGACTGTGGAACGGTTTGCAAGTTACAGAACTATTGTGCTCTTCCTGAATGACCCTTAGAGGTTAAGCTTGAGCATGGTGCCCTTGGTCATCACATTAATGGCAACCCCCAGATCAATCAGAGTGTGTGGGACAATGGTGCCATTGATGTGCACATATACTACAGGGCTTCGAGGGTCCAAATATTTTGGACATATTGCCCCAGCATTAAGTCAGATAGCCACCCAGTGACATTAATGGTAGGGGAATCCATTTTTCTTCTTCCTGGATGATTGAAGCACTTCTCATTAATCAACTTATTGTAAATGGGAACAAATTTTATTTCCTGGAGAAGGGGGATCTTTACACAAAATTTTCAATTCTCCTAGAAGTTCAAGTTCTTCTGGGGTAGGCTGGAGTGGTTGGGCTAATCTCTCAGGAAAGGGTGGATTTATTTTAAGGTTGCTTTCCTCTCTTTCTTCCTCAACCTCCCTATGTGGAGAGGGAGGTTGGTTATCTAGGAGAATTCTCCCAAATCTTAGGTTGATCTCTTGGATTTCTATAGCATAAGATGGGTATGATGTCTCTCCATTGTATACTTGTTGAGCCTGCCTATTGTTTAGGTTTGGATTTGAACTGGCAGGCATCTGGTGTTTCTTGGGTGCATCAGAGTGTAGGAATTGTGGTTGGGTAGGTGGTGGACGCAATAGAGCTGGAGCATTGTTGTATGGGGCCTCCACCCCTGGTGTGGGGTATTCCACTGAGTTTGTGGCTGAACATAAGGCTGAAATGACTGGTTGGCTGGTTGGGAATGATACTGAGATGCATAGGACCAAGGAGGGGGTGTAGACTAGGAAGGATGATCATGGGTTCCCCAAGAAGGTATAGTTGTGGTTTGGTTGGGGTTGTAATATGCATGGGATGAGCCTTGCATACCATGTTGGTATGGTCTAGGCCCAGGAGGTTTCCTTTGGTTGACGTAGCAAAGCTACTCAGTGACCCCTTCAGCTCCTTGATATCCAGCTTTGAGTCCAGGTAAAGAAGGGTACTTTCCTGTGGAGTGGTTTTCTTCACAGGCTAAGAAAATCTCAATGTAGTTCAATGGACATTAATTCCTAAGATGCCTCCTAGTGCATCTAGGACAAAAGATGGCCAAGGCTCTCTCTGCTTCCTCTTGATTCCTTTTGATGTTCATGGTGTCCAATTGCAAGGCAAGGGTTTGCAACATCTCACTTTTGAAATCTTCCAGCATATTTCCAATTTCACCCTTGATGGATGAGTTGGAAGATGATGTACTGGCTATAGGCTGACTACCCCTACCCTTTTTCATGGCTTCCCTAGAATGGTTTCTAAAGACAGTCTTGATATCCTCATAGGGTAATTGGTAGATATCCCCTCCTTCTAACAAGTGTAAGGCATCCAAAATCTCTTCCCTTACTCCTCTAAGCAGGACCAGCTTTAGTGACTCGGGGTCAAGTGTGCACCTGGCCCTTTTATAACTGAGCTGGAATCTTTCTTCATAGTCTTCTAAGGACTCATCCTGGCCCATGCTCATCCTGAAAATATCTTTTTAGTATCCTTTGACCTACAGTAGTCCCTATATTTTTTGTTAAAAGCCTTCTACCTCTGAGCCCAAGTTGTGATGTTATCTCCAGGTAAACCCACAAACTAGCACAATGCTACATCCTTGAGGGTAGATGGAAATAGTTTTAACTTTTTCTCATCATCTTTATAGTCATAGGTTCGTCCTATAAAAACAAGCTCAAATAGGAAAGTGTTAGGGTCCTCTGTGGTCAGGCCATGGAAATGAGGTAGGGCAGAGGGGCTTATATTCTTCATCTTAGTGTCCCCATTGGTTTCCCTGATGAGGAAGGCACCCTCAACTCTCTCCCTATTCCCTCTGTCATTTCGGTTTTCAGTCATTGGTTCAGTAGGAATGGGTTCTTCTTCTTCTTCTTCTTATTCTTCCCCTATAGGTTCTTCAAATATGTCAAGTTTCTCACCTAAGGGTTCCTCCAGTTCACAGCCACCGAAGAAGAGAGAAGTTTGGTTGTTGGATGCAATGGGGGTATTTGGCAAGAATTTTCCTAAATTGTCCCTACTCCTACGAGGCATGAAAGGAAATGTTTTTGGCTTGGTTCTTGGAAGATTTTTATCAAGAAAGTACTTTGCAGAAATGAAATTTCTGATTGAATGAAAAATACTTACAGAAAGAAACTACTTGTTGAATTGAAATTATACTTGCAGAATAGAAAAGAAAGCATAATGAAATGGTTGATTGAATGAAAACTACTCACAAAATGGAAAGAAAAGCAGATAATGAAAAATGAAAGAAAGGAAGCTACTAGATTACTTTTTCATAAATAAACTAATGGTAGAAAGTTGAAGACTAGAAATAGAAGAAAAGAAAGCAGACTAGAAATAGAATAAAAGAAAGCAGTAGCCACATTCTACTCTGACACCTCCTCGACAACGGTGCCAAATATTGATGAGCGCCAGTATTGCAGCAAGGATGCTGCAACTCCGGGGCTACCATCTTTACTTATCAACCTGGGGTTCGTACAAACTTGGAGGTGACAATGCTATATGCACAAGTAGAAGTGAAGGTCCTGCATGTTGTCACTTGTTCATCTGGCAAGAGACCCCAGGGGTTCCAAGCCAGAATTCTATGGAGTCATAAGAAGCTTGATTATTTGATGGAATAAGAGAAAATATATTATAAGAGAGCTACTCTACTACAGTAATGAATAAAACAACATGTAATGCTAAATCATACCATATCCTAATTAACCATTCAAATAGCTGAACTAAGCAGAATTTCTAAATCAACACTAACCTAATGCTTCTATCTAAGTTACAGAAGTAAAGAGCATCAAACTAAACTAATGAATAAGCAAAGAAACTAAACTAAAGATGTTTTTGCGTTTTCTTTTTTTTTTTGGTAAAATCAAGCATGCAAGGAGTTAAGTGGAAGAGCACTTGAAGATTGAAATCAGTGAAAGGAGTACGTAACGAAGCAGAATTTCATTAGAACTATTGGATCGATTGGGAACAGTATTAATGGGAGATGAGCAATGGAGATATTGTCGCAGAAGATTACATGAATAAATGGATGAATAAGACAAATCGAAATATGAATGGCGGAGATCTTATCACAGGAGGTTAAGTCAAGAGATGGACGAACAGGACTAATCGGAAGATGAATGACAGAGATCTTCTCGCGGAAGATTTAGTGAATAGATGAATGAACAGGGTTAATGCAAGATGAGCGGTGGAGATCTTATCGTAGGTAATTTATTGAATAGATGAACAAATAGGACTAATGGAAGATGAGAGGTGGAGATTTTATCGCATAGGTTAAGTGAATGGATGAACGAACAGGGTTAAACGGGAGATTGAGTGGTGGAGATCTTATCGCGGGGTTAACACGTGGTGACAGAAGGAAAGAAAATGTGCGGAATCATGGAGTGGGTTTTCGTAGGCGTTAAGTAGTTTCTCGCACACCCTCAAGGCTGTAAGAATAATTCCAAAATTTTGCGCGATTAGCCTAACTAGGTGACATGTAGCATGGGAAAACCACTTTTCTCGCATGCTCTCGGGCGGATATCGGTCGTGCAAGAATCCACGCGATATTGTGTGATAGCCGTTGGATCAGGCGAGGTTGATCAAAGGTGGAGATCAGCCAAGCTAGCTAGCGATCGGGTGACACAATAACCATTGGATCAAGGGCGCAACAAATCAACGATGGAGATTTGGAGCACATAAAGTAGGTGGAAGAATTCACAATAGTCATTGGATCAAGTAAGACAAATCGATGGTGGATATCTGGAGTGCATAAAGTCAAGCATTGAAATGAATCGGATGGTGATTTATTAGGTTTGTTGTGGATTGGACGGTAAGGAGATCTACGGCTATAATCCGCTTAAGATGTGTTTTATTGGCTCGCGCTTAAGTATTTCGTGCTGAAGGAAATGAGAATGTGAGTGAGATCTATTACAGAAAAGAGGGTGATTGAAGACGATAATAATGAAATGAACCAAGTAGTGAAACAAGACAACAAACTCCAAAGCTCATGAAATAACTAGAAATTTGAAACACAACCAATCTACTCTACACTACTGTAATGAAAATGCAGCTACTTAAGAAAATGAACGATTAAACCATGGATCTATGCTAGCATACATGTACAGTAAAGAGGAGCATTAGCTACTAGGGTTGGGCCCTAACCCAAGAGCTTCAGCCCTTTAAGTTAACTCAGTGCTGGCTCAAAACAAAATTCATTCTTATTGTAAAGGACAATGGATTACATCAAAAATTGTCACAAATCTTGCAACTCGAAAATAGAGTAAAGTTTTACAATCAAAAGTCCAAACAAAAATTAAATCCTAGTGAGGTCCCAGGCCTCTCTATTTATACTTCTGAAGTCTCCAATGAATTCCTTAAAATTAGGGAGGCTCGGCTCCCGAATTAGAGATAAACTGGTGCTTTGACTTCCACTTGCTCGGCTGCCTTCTAGTCCTCATGATTTGGCTAGTTGTACTCCACTGATGGAGGAATATTCGAAAGGAGGGGTAGTAAATGAGGAGGATTTCCCTCCTATAATTCCTCTCCCTTGTCCCATTCAAGTTTTGATCAAGTTCTTCACTAAAATTCCTTGCTTTTATCCTTTTCTCCTGCATTACATGCACATTAGACCACAAAGCAAAATATCCAACTCTAACTCATCTCATAAACAAAATATAATCAAAAGTGTGCAATAAGTTGTGAGAATAGTTGGTTTGACTAAACTAGGAGGTGAATTAAGGCCCATATAATTACCTAATGATGAGGCTCATCAGCGATCACCTAGAAAAATGGACTAAAGCATGGGGGACAGAACCATAGCCAAAATGGGTACACCTATTCTGCCATACTTTGCACACAATTCCCATGAACTGGTATCTAGAAATAGAGCTCTGCCATGGCACTGTGGAATGGGATGTGTCGAAGGAAGGGTTCTTATTGACCTTCAGCTTTGAAGATGGCTTTGAAAGCATCGATGAAGCTCTACAAGAAATTAAGGTGGTTATCTTTAGAATGCCGCAAGAGTCTATGGAATGGATCCAACTCGATTGGAGCACTCAGCTGTGCCATGCATTGGAGTGTTATAATTTGACCGCTGAAGAGGAGGACAAAGATCCAAGAAACATTAATATTCTGGAGGTAGAAGGGCATCACGAAGTCGAAGGCTGACAAATAGAAAACCCATACATCACCACACTGTTAAAGACAAAGCAAGTAAACATTGGTATTGAAGCAAGACCGAAGTTTGCAAATATTGGAGATTATTGGGACGACACTAGTGTCGATAAAGTTGTTGAGTTACTCTGCGAATATCAGGATCTTTTCCCTGCCAAGTTTTCAGATTTGAAGAGCATAGTTGGCGATTTGGGCATTATGAAGATCACTCTAAAGCTGGACACGAAGCCTATTAAATAGAGGTCGTATCGCCTTAATATTAAATACAAGGAAAAGGTTCGCCAAGATTTGGATAAGATGTTGGACATAGGTATCATAGAACCTATGGAGGAATTTAATTGGGTGAGCCCAATGGTAGTTCAAGAGAAGAAACAAAAAGGTGAAATAAGGATTTGCGTAGATCTGCAGAACCTTAATGATGCGTGTGTCCATGACCCATTTCCAACACTATTTACCGATGAAGTATTAGACAATGTTGGAGGGCATGAGGCTTATTCCTTCACTGATGGGTTCTCTGGGTATCATCAGATTAAGATTGTGCCTGAGGATAGGAGAAAAATGACCTTCGCGATGGAATGTGGTTGTTTTTAGTACATTGTGATGTCGTTTGGACTTAAGAATGCACCTATGATATTTTCCTCCGTAGTCATAACTACATTCAATGAGTTCATTAATATGTTCCTGGAAGTATACTTTGATAAATGGATAGTATTTGGATTAGTAAAGTACCATGTAGAAAGTCTACGCCTGATGTTGGATACGTGTCACAGATACCAGATCGTGCTAAATTTGAAGAAATGCATATTCTATGTTCCTTTTGGGATCTTGCTGGGTCATGTGGTGTGCAAGAAAGGATTGATGGTGGACCCTGCAAATATTGCGGTAATAGTGAATTTTGACGGCCCTAGGAACGTCAAGTAGTTGCGCGTGACACTAGGACATACGAGATATTATAGAAAATTTATCAAAGCCTATGCTCAAATTACTGCGCCCATGGAGAAACTTCTAAAGAAGGATTCAAAATTCTATTGGGATGAAGAATGTCAGTGCAACTTAGATGTATTGAAAAAAAAGATAGTCACCATGCCAATCTTGGTATTCCCTGATTGAAAAAAGGAGTTTCATGTTCATGTGGGTGCCTCTTGCATTGCCTTGGGTGTAATGCTAATGCAAGCTAGTGAAGGAGAGATGGACCATCTTATAGCCTTCACCAGTAGAAAATTATTGAAGGATGAGAAGAATTATTCAACGACTGAGAGGGAAGGATTAGCCATGGTGTACGTGGTGCAGAAATTTAGGCACTATCTGTTAGGAGGGCATTTCAAAATGTACACAGATCATTTTGCCTTGAAGTACCTGGTTAATAATCCTGTGCTAGGGGGGCAGATCTGCCGATGGTTGCTACTATTTCAGGAGTATGACTTTGAAGTCATTGTGAAGCGAGGGAAGTTAAATGCAAGACCTGCCCATCTATCGCAGATCAAAACAGGCGAGGAGCCCAATAATATAGAGGAATGATTTCCAGACGTGCAACTCTTTGCAGTGTGCGTATTGGATAATCATTATACAAACATTATTGACTTCTTGACTATGGGGACGACACTAGAAGGATACACAAGTTAGCAGAAAAGGGAATTAGAAGTGCGCATAGCAGATTTTTCAGTTATGGTGGGACTTTTGTATAAGATGGGTGTAGATGAAATATTGCAAAGATATGTGCCAGATTTTGGGAGGTATAACATTCTTACTGAAGCTCACAGGGGAGTTGTTGGAGGTCATTACGTAGGGAAGGCAACTGTGTAGAAGATTTTGCGAGCAGGTCTATGGTGGCCGGTGCTGCATAAGGATTCCAAGGCATATTGTAAGGCATGCGATGCATGTTAGAGGATGGGTAGACCATTATGAAGGGATGAGTTTCCATTACATCCTCAGGTATCTTTACAACCATTTTAGAAATCTCGATTGATTTTGTTGGTGCAATTCAGCCCCCAAGGAAGAAATAGGGGCGCGTTATATCATCACCTCGATGGAATATCTAACCAGATGGGTGGAAGCACAATCGGTTAAGGATTGTATAGGGGCGATGACAACCAAGTTTTTGTTTGAATACATCTTAGCTAGATTTGGTTTCCTGAAAGTTTTGATGAGTGACAAGGGTACGCACTTTCTAAATGAGACGATCAACGCATTAACTAAAGAATTCCAGGTATTCCATCAAAAGAGTACACCGTATCCCCCACACGCCAATGGAACCGTTGAAGCCTTCAATAATATTTTGCAGAACGCACTGACAAAGATCTGCAACACATAGTGAAATGACTAGGATGTGCATGTACCTACAGTATTATGGGCTTATAGGACTACTTGCAAGAAGCTGACAGGGCAAGTGTCGTTCAGATTGGTATATGGTGTAGAAGTTGTAATGTCGATGGAGTATATTATGCCTAATTTGTGCATAGAAGCTCTCACAGGTATGGTGAATCCTGAAGCCTTGGAGGAATGGCTCGAGGACTGATTTTTGGCAGGATTTCATCAAAAAGTACAAAAGGAATGCGAAAAAGCATGGCATGATCACCACCTCAAACTTCACATGTTCAAGATAAACGATCTTGTCCTGTTACATGATAGTCAATTTACTAAGTTTTCGTGGAAATTCCAAATGCATTGGATAGGGCCATATATTATTAAAGAAATTACAAATGGAGGCGTAGTCCAACTCGTGAAGCTGAATGGGGAACATTTTCCGAGAAGAGTGAATGGGAGCAGATTGAAGTTGTATACAGGGGATCCTGCGCAATGACTATGACATCATGATAGTCTTAGTGCTCCAGGTAGTTGCAAGGGAGCGCGGGACTATAAACTACACTGCCAGGGTTGGAGGACAATGCAGCGAGGAGGTTGCACAAAAAGTGACGAAGTTGCAACCTATGAAGTTGCACATAGGAATTTGCACCATGGAGGGAAGTACCATGCAACACAACAGGAAAGTGACTGTTGGAGTCACTTTTCATGACTTGATGGCTAGAAGATGGTTAAGGGGAGTGCAATGGTGGCATTTAAGGAAAAAATATTTGAAGATCTACTGCCAAAAAAAATTATTATTAGAAATTAGGGGGAACATTCAGATTTGAATTCAAAAACCCGTATAAATTACGCATGCCAGTCCAACAAAGAACACTTTGCAGAATTGTTAGTGATATTTGCTATCTGTTGCCTATGAACCGATCGACTTGGGAATATTTAGTCATGATCCATGCGTTTGTTAAGTTGTCTGAGCTAAAAAATGTTTATTCTTGAGAAAATGCTTGCACCAAGTCCTGCTGAAACTGTGAGCACTGGTGATGTTGCCTCTGAGGGAGCTGCCTCGGAGGTTGTAAGTATGGAAGCTCTGGCTCCTGTGCCTACGACATCAAGTTCATCTAGGTTGAAGCCTACCCCTACTAGAGAAACCTAAACAACAAAACCAAAGAAGGACAAGTAGAAGAAGTCGATGCCAATGTGCGCGTCCCTAGGATGCATACTGAAACCCAGAAATAGAAGAAAGATAAGAAGTCAGATAAAGTAGTCAACCTAGAGGTGGAAGAACGCCAGGGAACTGAAGACATTGATGCTGAAGGAGCGGAGCCCATAGCCAGGCTCCTTGAGTACATCCCTCCGCGGAAGGGAAAAACAAAGTTCATGAAGGACTCAGATTCTGAGAAGTTCACCGTATCCACTCCGCTGCTACCTGAGCCAACCCCATTTGAAGGTTCGAGGCTCGCAAGGATCCCACTATTGAAAATATAGGATTGGGACCTCGCAGATCACACTAGGTTTCCCCACTTGGTGACATATAAGTATATGAGAAGGGTTTATTATGAAAAATCAGGTGTGACACCATTAAAGATGGAGGAATGGGTCCGTGGTGTTAAGAAATCATAGTTTCTCAATTTCCTATGGGTGCCACATCACCAACACACCCCCATAAACACAATCTGTGTGCACTAGCTTCTCACATTGGTGCATGATGGTTGTCTCTAGCTAGGAGGGTCTATACCCATTATAGATATGCTTATTCATAGAATCACGCACCTGCCTTATGAAGGCCTGAACCTGGCTAAGGATTTTGGAGGAAATACCAAGGAAAAAGACCTCACAGAAAGAATGAAGAGAGATTATGGCCTTGTGAAGAAGTCACGAGGGTATTCAATCATGTCTATAACATACCTGTTGAGGGAAATGTTCCCCTAGGGCTTTTTGGGTTGAAACCCTAGCAGACTGAAAGTTGTCTATAAAGAGAAACACACATTCACACAACCATTATGCTATTATAAGCAAATTCTATAGTATGAGGGGGCGTACCTTAGGTCCTACGTTTGAGAAGGTCCTTTAGGGTCCAAACCCTTCTTCAAGTTCCTTTCGCTCTTTTGTCATGCAAAACAACCAATTCCAAAGAACACAACCGTATATGGACAAAAACTTATAAAGAAATAATCTTCATGTTATAAAAGAAGGTAGTTAATTATGAACTTTAAACAACCATTCACATATGAATTCCAACATGAATATCATAAACATAAAGAAGATTTATATCAGGAACCAAGACGTGTTTCTTTTATTATAGACAAATAAAATGCATAAAAGGAATAATTTCACCTAAGTCACCTTTCGCAAGCTCCAAGCACAGCTTCCTTCTGGATCCGTCCAGCCTCAAGCCTTTAGCCAACTCCTTCCATGACTTACTCCATGATGTCATAAGTAGTGGATGAACATCAACACACAAAGAAACAAGGGTTTCCTGTACAAATGGGGGAAGTGCAGAAGGCACAAGGGTCTTCAGACCTGGTCAGGGGAAAATTTTCAGTATAATAACCTTTCTCTCTCTTCTCTCCTCCCTTAGGCCTTCCCTTTGAGGTCTTTTTATACCTCTCCCAAAGTAGTTTTTTAGTTGGGAGTTGGTTGGGAACAGTTGGGCCACGGGCACTAACAGGTGATCAATAGGTAAAACCCGCGATCTCCCCCCGAAATTAAGGAGTTTTATATTTTTTAAAGTGTTTTAATACATATATGCGGGTTGGGTATATTCCTACCTACATATACACGTGTTTAACTCAGGGCAATGTCGCGTATAAGGGATAAAACACTGTTTTTTAAATTTTGGACCAGGTCTGGAAGGAGGGCTTGCCCTAGGCCATGAGTACAGCATCACAAACCATAAGAGTGAGATTTGGAGCTATAACAGATGCCCCCTAATACATGAGGTCAGAAGGGCTACATGACGGCCAAAATGTATTAAGCAAGTACATGGAAAGGAAATCTGTCAAAAACCAAGGAAGACTTCACCAGAATTCAGCCTGCCAAGCCAGAAAAGGAGATCAGAAAGAAACATTCTCTGAGGCGGGCATACCCATGCTTAGAGAAATAAAAGCATGTCCGCATATCAAGTACAAGCAGATCCACTAAGTATACAAGTATAAATGACTGAAAAATACATAATGGATCATCTGATCATTATCGAACAAGTACATGTCTGAATATCACATATAAGACTGTCAATGATGCTGAAAAATGCAACGGATCACTAATACCAAAGACTGATCCCAAAAGGTACTGACTGAACATGATGGAAAAGGATGGTACTACACTGCAAACTCAGGTGCCAGCATATAGAATGTGGCCATGACTGACTGCAACATATAAGGTGGAGTGGTATCAACTAGCAGCAACAGGTGCAACTGTTAAGTGAACCAATGAATGCTGATACAACCTGAGGTCTTCACCAACTGCCGTGGTACATTTCTACACCATGGGAATAAATGATCTGAAGTCGACCATGTGAGAAATCGTTTGATTACCGGTCATTTATGTATATCGTTAACAAACGCGAGACTACTCACCGATAATGATAATGAGCGTCAAGGTACCCAGTACAACCCAACAAGTGTGAATACATGAGCTGGAGTCAAACACCTGTAAGAATCTATCGATCAGGAGACAATGATGGTTTCCCACTGTCGATAGTGAAGGATCTACCACTAATGACTGCAAACCCCAAGGTACTGCCAAATGGACTCTAGATCTTTGCCCTAGAGCAATGAGTCAGAGTCGATAGGGGAAGATCTACTCAAAGGAAGGCATTAAGGCATCCTTCATCGATCGAGCGCGAGTGTAACTCGTAGGCCAATAATGTGGAAGGAATCGAACAAAAGAGATGTAGTAACCCAACCGAAGTACATTTCCGACATACACAAGATGTGGCTAGCGCACGACAGAAACCCTCTGAACCAACCAATAATGAAAGCTGACACAGAGGCAAGGTATCCACCAAGAAGGTCAAATGGAAACCAAGGTACTGCATGAATCCCAATGTGTGATAATGTAAGCTGATGTCAAACACAAGGGAAACCACTCAGTCAAAGACCCATGATACTGATCGATGCTGAGCACAAGGTGACCTATCAATAATGAAAATAGGGCTAGGGTGTAGCTCTAGGCCTGTCCTCAGAGCAAGATGTCATCGTCGATAAGGACAAGACCCGCTAGCAAGAAGTCAATGGAGACCTTCTCAAATCGGCACGAGTAAAGGACCAATATAGCAGATGTGATAATAGACATGACACTGACAACCAGGGATGGCCGACTGAAAATGGGTCAAGAGACACCACAGAGAGGCCGACTCAGGCTAACTTCCCTTGAACAAAAGCACGACTCAATGTGACTATGTGGCAGCATATGATGACTCTGTATAAGTTCGTCATGCCAGAGGCACGAACGAACCCTCCATATGATTGGAAGAGATAACCAATTGAGGGAGAATTTACTCAATAACAAGGTTGAGGCATACCTAAGTCAAACTAAATCCCGCCCAAACGGAGGAGACTTTGTTTTGAGTGCTTTGTTCAAGGGCGACATGACTGAGTCTAGCTGCCAACAATAAATGGAAATATTGTCCCGTTCCCACTCTTTTTTGGAATATTTAATTTTTTTGTCCTTTTCCGTTAAGCTTGAAAAATAAATAAAAGAATGCTATGGTATAGTGGAAAGAACGAGTGTCGGTGAAACAAATGATCTAGTTCCTGGGAATGGAACATTCCTATGCTCAATGCAAGGAGGTGAAAAACTGGTCAGTGACACTCAAAGGTGTGTTCCTTCCATGGGTCAAGGTGTGTCAAGTTGCAGAAGTCAAAGGTATGCAAGGTTGATTTTGCATGTCGTCATGGTCAAAAGTTGGCTTAAACACAAGTCCAAGTGAAAGCCGGCTCTAGGCCAAAAGGTGCAAGTGGTCAACATGCAATGCAGTAGTACAACTCAACACAAAGGAGCCTCTAGGGTATAAGGCCAGAACAAAGCAAAGAAGCTAAGAGGAATGAGTCTTCAACGCATAAGTCATGGTGGGACTACAGAGGACTCCAAAGCCTACTCAAATCGGAGCAGCATGGGCAACAAATGTCAGTGAGGTGCTAACTACGATGTCCATGTAAAGGATGGCTCTACCATCGCGTCATGATTTCAAGAATCACCGAGTGAAGATGGCTTACGAACCATAACACGATGGGGTTGACCCTATGGCAGATGTATCGGCGAATGAAGGCTAGTATGCATAATGCAACGGAAAAATGGTGTCGCTAACCTATATGCCAGTGAGGAAATGATACCTACCATGACGGGTCAGTAGTCATGGAACCGTCTTGAAATTGTCGAAAAAAACGTCCAAAATGTCGTGAAAAACAAACCATTCTCGACATTCCAAGCTCCCAAGTTAAAAGTCACATGAGGCCAAACAAAATAAAATTTTGAAAAAATTTTGCATTTCAAAAACTTATAAAAGGGATTTTGGACTCACCATTTTTACCATTTGAGTTTGAGAGCAAAGATTTGGAGCAAAAGGAGCAAACTTCCCGTATACCAAATTCAACCGTTCAAATTCTTCAAAAACATCTAGGTAACTCTTATACTTAGCTTGCAATTGGTTGTGACTGGTTTTAATGTTTCACCGTTGAATTTTTTGCCCAAAATTTCATCGCGGTGTATACGTAGGTTGGTAATATGAAACCCGCGTACACGCGGGTCCTATATGCGACTGTGTGCACAGGAACCCGCGTATACACCGTGAACCAATTTTAAACAAAAACTAACGGTTGCAAATCATTTTTTTCTTAGAATGCCGGTCACTTGGCATGAAAGAGAGCACGCAGCAGTGGATAATGAAGTTATGAATGATCCTGAAGCTTTGGACGCCCTACGGGGATACGGTTTTCTTAAATTATTCAAACTACCGAATATGAAAGAAAACATACATCTGCTTGAGATGCTCATTGATTATTGGGATGTCGAGGAGGAAGCCTTTATGATTGACCAAATGCCACTCAGGGTAGAAGTGGAGGATATCTATTTCATCACGGGCCTTTCCCGAAGGGGAGAGGTAGTACATTCTCGAGGCAGGACACGGAGCAGTCTCTCAATAGAGGACTACGTACAGATATATTGCCTGAGACATCCCAAGAAGGTTGGGAGCAAGATTTCTATCACACATGTGGCTAGTTTATCACTGAGGATAATCCTATTCACCATAGCTCGAGTGAGCGGATCTTCCTCTCTGCATCAGGCATCACGGCTAACCATGAGCATGGCAGTTGACTGTCTCACTACTGTGTTCGACTGGTGTACTCCTCTTCTGGCCAACATGAAGAGCCAGCTCACTTCTATCAAGGGGGGACAGACCAAAAACTTTGGATATGGGACTATCCTGTGTACTTTCTTTTTCGAGAAGGTTCCCACACTCCACCCCAGGGTAGCAGTTTCCATCAGCACCCCACGAGATCCACGTATGGGCGGGTGGGCTGATCTGATGAAACGTCTGGGGGGTGGGGAGGCCCCAAGGACTACCTTTGATGATGACTTCTTCACCTGGTGGGATCAGTAGATCATCGCCGTAGATGACTACCCCTATGCTGGGCTGGATTTCCGAGGAGATCCTGATCTACCATTACCACCGAACGCAGCATGGGGCGAGATTGGTAAGAATTTTTGATTTTATGATTTTTTAGATTTTTCAAATATAATGATGCATTTTGAAAAATATTTTTGATGGGATTCAAATGACTAATATGATGATCATGTTCCAGATATTGGGCCGGTACGACCAGATGGGTTCCCGTGGCATGTACGGCACGGCCGAGGAGCCGAAGAGGCGGCTGCTGATACAGAACGAACTCTAAATAACGTCCAATGACACTTGACGAGACTGAGCTGCCGAGTACCGATGGCTGCCATAGAGGATCTTCCTGAGGATATGCAGCATCATGTGGTTGGCATGCCACGTGACTGGGTTCGCACTTTTCGGCGTGTGGCCAATGCGATAGTTACCTACTTGGCCTCTCATCCTGAGCCAGGGCATTAGATATACCGGACATGATTATGGGCATTTGAGTCCTGATTTTGTATATTTTTGGACAACATATGTACACTCGAGATGCTTTATGATACATATATATATACAGTTCGACTTTTTGATGCTTGATTTTATTGTGATGAATGACTGATGTGCCAGTCTAATTCTTGATTAGCAATAGAATCAGCTAACCAATTATGAGATCTTGGAATGTGCAAATAATTAATATAAACAAATGATCTTTGCAGCAACCTCACCCTTAAATACTGGCGATATAAACATGGATCCCTTACCCGATAAATGTTATTTAATTGTGACACTATTAATTGAGAATCAAGATAAACTACTAACGAGTCGATCTCGTGAGAAATTGCCTCGAATAGTAAATTAATAACGGCGGTATACTCAATGATATTATTTGAAGCAGGACCAATGCATATGCCTCTTGATACCATCAATTGACCAGTTGGATAATAGAGTACCCAAGCTGCGGAAGCGAGATTCCGAGTGTGCCGACTAGCACCATCGGCGAACCCAAAATAGACCAAGTCATCCATCAACACCTGCCACAGTAGACCAAAAAGTGTTGATATCAAAAACTCTCAATGATATATGTACAAATATACATAATGTACAAAGAAGCCATTGCCTAACTCCTACTTAAGCAAAGTACTTCTTTAGGTAGAGCCCGTTTCGGGGCTCCACCAGCTTGTTTCCCTCAAAATCGATTAACTCATACGACCCTTTTTCTAAAACTCGTTTAATAATGAAAGGACTGTACCACATAGGCTTAAACTTGCCTACCCCCAAGGTGTCTTTATCTTGGTCATAGACCAAGACAAGGTCACCTTCAGAAAATACTCGAGGACAGATAGATTTATCATACTGCGTTTTACCCCTTTTCTTATGAGCCTCATTCATCGTGGCGGCATCTCGACGCTACTCATCGAGATGTTCCAAGTGAAGGAGGTGCTCTTCAAGACTCGAAGTCTCTGGAAGGAGCTCAACAGCTAACTTAAGAGATGGAATTTCACATTCAACCGGAAAGATAGATTCCATCCCATAAACCAACAGAAAAGGTGTAAAACTAGTAGCAGTCTTTACGGAGGTCCAGTATGCCCAAAGAGTTGAATACAACATAACATGCCAATTGGACCAATTTTTGTCGATTGTCCATTGGAGGATCGTCTTAAGAGTTTTATTGACTACCTCGACCTGTCCATTGGCCTGAGGATAATAAGGAGATGAATGCTCCTGCCGGAAACCCAATTTGAGAGCCAATTCAGACATCAGTTGATTCTGGAAATGACTACCATGATCAGTGACAATCTCTCTCGGGATACCGAATCTTGAGATAACCTGATTAAAAAGGAACAATGCTGTCGTGTCACTATCATTTTTATAAGTGGGCATGGCCTCGGCCCACTAATGTCCCTGTGATTGTCCGCTGAAGGTGGATTACAAGTTGTAAAATCAATACCCCACTTAGTAAAAGGACCTATGGTGACAATGGGAAAAAGAGGAGCTGGATGAGCACGCATCTTCCGAGTAAAAATTTGACAGGGATGACAGCGTTTGACCGCTTCCACATAGTCTTTAAAGAGTGAAGGCCAAAAATAGTTGGCGGGTAAGATGCGCTGGGCTGTAGCAAGCCCTGATAGATGACCACCACAAGCTCCACTGTGGTAGTCATTTAGCACTGACTCTGCTTCCTCTAAGGTTAGACAGTGCCGAAGGATTGAATCAACCCCTCGACGATATAAGGTATCACCAATGATAACATAATTTTTAGCCAGGTGACGTAATTTTCGACATTCATCCTTGGAGAAAGTAGAGGGAAACTTCGAAGTCTAGAGACAGAAAATGATATCTCCATACCAAGGATTGAGTTAAGAGATGAGGAATAAATGTTCATTGGGAAAACTTTCCTCATAAACAATATCCTCTCCACAAGGCAGCTCAGAAATTAGCTCAGCGAAAACCATGGATTTCTTAGACTTGGCAGACAAGAAATCAAGATCAAATTATTGCAAGATGACTATCCATCTATTATATTTGCCCCCAATCACTCCCCTACTGAGGACAAATTGAAATGGATTGAATGTCGCTAAGACAAAAGTTTTGTGCAGCAGGGTATAATGACAGAGCCGCTGGACAGCATGGACAGCAGCCAAGGCCAACTTCTCAACCGGAGAATAGCGAAGTTCAGGACCTATTAAGCCTCGACTCAAATAATAAATCACATCCTCGGTGAGAGCATCATCCTCCTGAACGAGAACTATACCAATGGTTGATTCTGCTGTAGCGAGATATAAAAGGAAGTCTCTCCCATAATCCAGTGGACTCAATTGTGGGGCAGAGACTAGTGCCTTTTTCAAAGCATCAAACGATTGTTGTGCAAAGTCATCCCATGCAAATGGAACTCCTTTCTGTAGCAAACAGATGAACCCTTTAGTGATCTCGGCATAGTTCGCTATAAATCGTCTTAAGAAATTAGCCTTCCCTTGAAGAGTTTGAAGTTGTCGAATTGAGGACGGGGGAGGCAACTGAACTATTGCCTCAACCTTGAAGGGATCAACCCGAATCCCTTCATTTGACACAATGAACCCTAACAACTGACCGGACATAACCACGAAAATGCACTTATTGGGATTCAACCGCATTTTATAAAAACGACATCGCTCGAAAACCATTCGAAGGTGACTTGTATGATCAGTTCTCTTTCGAGAACGAGTAGCGAGATCATCCAAGTATGCTTCGATGACATGCTTGATGTCGTGGAAAGCATATGACATGGCCCGCTAAAAAGTGGCTCCAGCAGTTTTAAGACCAAAAGGAATCTTTCTATATGCAAAGGTACCCTAGGGACATATAAAGGCTGTCTTATGTTAATCTTCAAGACGGATAGAAATTTGATTATAACCAAAAAAACCATCCATGAAGGAAAAAATCTCATTACCCGCACACTCGTCGATAATCTGATCAATGATTGGCATGGGGTAATTATCTTTCAGACAAGCCTTGTTTAGGTCCCTAAAATCGATGCATACTCAGATTGTTCCTTGCTTTTTATCCACATGGACTGGATTAGAAACTCAATCAGTAAGAGGAACAGGGTATATGAAACCAGCCTTTAGCAGCTTCTCCACTTCAGTTTTGATAGTTGTTGCTTTCCTAGGGTTAACCGGCCGAAGCCTTTGACGAATTGGTTTGGCGTTTTCATATGTCTTGATCTCATGTTGAACTATAGATGGGTCAATGCCAGGCATTTCTTCATAAGACCAAGCAAATACATCTCAACATTCCTTGAACAGGTCGGTGTAAATTTGAATTTCTTCAGGGGAACACTCAATTCCGATGAAGATATTCTCGATCATGTTAGGGTCCCTAGAGATGTTTATAGTTATTGTTTTTGAAATCACCGAAATATTACCTTCGGCATGAACCTGTGCTGGAGCCAAAGGATTTGACACCGTACAAACATCAGTAGTACAAAGCTCGGAGAATCTAGATTCTACCTCCTACAATGGAGGAAGAAAGTATGAACGATGGTGTAAATCTTCCCAAGGTCGATCTATACCCATCATTGCTTTGAGGATTTCTTCTTTAGAAGGTAAAACTGAATCTAAGCAGTCCAAGGCAGACGTAGAATCAAGGCTCCAAGCCGGGGCCACATCACCATCTAACTCCTCTTTGGAAAAAGGAGTAGAATGGTCGTCTGCAGAGTTGAAGATAGAATGATATCTAAGCTCAGCTATAGATATAGGGAATGCCATTCCATTCACTTGTCCTTCAACTAATGTGGTTGTAGGTGAAGGAAAGGTCCAAGGGTCTGAAAAATAACGAGTTCGGAAGAATTCTTCTCGAGGAGACTCAGATGATTAAACGACATTGATTTTAGCGAAAGCAGAGGGAAGATCAAAGGTACCCATCAACGAGGAATACATCCCTACTCCTAAATTCTGAGTAGGCGGACGAGGGTTATCCACTAAAGGAACAGTAGAGTCAGAGCTTGCTTGAGGATCGACTGGACAATAATCCAATTGATCAACCTTAACGATTTTCCCTTCATGAGGAAAGCAAATGACACGAAATAGAGTTGAAACAACGACGTCCATTTCATATACCCAGTTCCTTCCTAAGAGGAGATTATAGTCTAGGTTAGCATCTACGACTTCTACTTCAATATTAACGACCTTCCCCCCAAAAAATATAGGAAAGGCTGGGATAATCCCATGCGGCTTATGAGAATGACCATCGAATGCAGCCAAGATGGTAGGTGAAGGAACAGCCGAAGGCGATCCAATAGCCTTCCAGTATGACATCGACATGATGCACGTGGAAGCTCCTTCATCAATAATGGTACAAAAATGTTAATTTTCCGGTATGTAGACTTTATTTGGAAAGCCATATGATGAGGGAGCCATTTTTTGACATTTAACATGTCCAAAGTGAGCACTAAAGAATTAGTTGGATCGATTGACCCAATCGCGGAAAGTAAAGCACTTCGCTGAGTTGGACATGACTGGAGAACCTCTAAAGCGGATATGGCGCATAGACTCTGAGCCAGATCCTCAACAATGGAGTAATTATAGGCGGCCCTAGCATTAGGATTAATAGTCGCGCATTTAGCGGAACCTTTCGGTATCCATGGTATAGTCTCAACAAGGGGTCACTCAATATGAAGGTCGGTATTTCTGGGAACAGTCTTTTCCTTGGAAGTTTCGGCTTCACCATAATCATCTGACCAAGTAGCCACATGGACATTAGAACCCACCATGAAAACAGTCGATGATTTTTCCCCTTCCTGGTTGCCCACTGCGGAGGTTCCAGGGTTTGAACTTGCGCCAGCATGAAGTTGTTGCCCTTGGGGAAAGGGTTAGTTAACACAGCTTGAGAACTAGAAGTCCCTTGCTGCCCTAACAAGAGCTGAGAGTCTTCAATCTTGGGGCAAATATGAGTTAAATGGTCTCCACTGCACAACTTGCATGGAAACTTAACTTTCTTTTTAGACTCATTTCTACCACCACCAGCATTATTGCCAGATTGATTTGCGTTAGGCTTCCCATCCTGGTTCTTTTTCTTACCTCGTCCTTTCTTTTTCCCGTTGGAATTTTGATTTCCTAATCGAAGAGGTTTGGGAAGCTGGAGGGTTAGATGATGTGACTTGGTTGTTAGAAGCAGTTTGTAAAGACAACTGCTGTAATTGGTTCAACAAGTTCACTACATTCGTGTCTACCGACCCAACAATACCATCCGCATGGGGACCTGGCTTCGACTTAGCTATGTCAACCTTAGACCGAGGAGCATATGGCAAGTATTTTTGTAGGATCCCAGACTGAGAGTAGATTAATTCTAATTGTTGGGCCCTAAAAATGGATTTCTCCTCAGAATAGACTCCAGACATGGAGACATCCTTGGAGATCTCAGGTTGTAAAGATTTCAAAAACCATTCGATATGGTACTCCAGAGGGATTTCAGCTTTAATGAGCCTCTTTCTCTATCTCCATTCCTGAATATGGTCAGAAATGTGAGTTTCCTTATCCCGACGAAAAGTGGTTAGTAGTTCAGTTCCGACATCATAACGGACAGGCAACTGAAAATGATTTAAGAAAATATTGGCTAAGTCAGCGAAAGATGTAAAGCTGTCCCCTAGCAACTCTATATACCATTTGGCCACATTACCAGTCAAGGTGTGTTGAAAAAGTCTCAACCTAATCGAGTCATCGATAAGGGTGTTAGATGAGCACCACAAATGGAATGTGGTTACATGGTCGCCTGGGTCCTCACCGCTCTTCCCTTCGAATTTTGGAATGTCTGAAGGGAGTTTGGTTGGGACCGGAGGCCAGGCCGGATTGTAATTGATTGGATCGTTTGTTAACTTAGTGAGATCTGGCAAGTTCAATGTTTCCAGAAACGGAAGCCTAGGAGGACCTTAGGGATTCCACCCAGACTGGGCGGATCTCCCAAAGTTCTAAAAAGATTGACCTTGATTTTGGAAGGCGCCAGGCTGCCCGAAGTAACCAGCAGAACCAGCTGAACCAAAAGGCAAGCCTTGTGATCCAGCAAAATTCAGAGTTTGACCAACTCCGGCTACAAAACCTCCATAACCAGCAAAGTTTCCTCCTAAAGGATTATAAGGAGTTGATAACCCCTGATATGGATTCCAAGCCGAAGCTAAGGGAGGAATACTTTGAAACGAACTAATTGTGGTGTACGGCCTATTCCCATGTTGGCCGAAAAACGGATTCCCAGTTCCCGCGCCACTAACCCCAGGGTTAGTCCAACCTTGGAAAGGATTGCTGCTTTGTCATATAGAAGAAAAAGGCATAGATCCTATCATCGGGTTGGAATGTGGTATATGACCACTTCTGAAAGGAAAACCCTGGAATGAAGTTGAGCCACTCATCATGGACGTGGCGGCACTAAACGGAACTGAAGGAATACCCTGTGAATGGGTGCCAAATGGGAAGAATCCAGAACCAAAAGCATTGGTTCGGGAATTTCCACTCATGGATGGAATGGAGGTAGACCTAACTAAAGATGTGCTAGCAAAAGATCCAAACAAAGAAGCAGAGGAGATGGAAATTGTTCCTCCCCCTTGTACCGATGTTGGAGTCTGCATAGTTGTAGCACTTGTAGTAGAAGCCATGCTTCTAGTAGTGGTCATTGATGGTAAGCGCGTAGTGTAACCTGGACTTGACAGTCAATGCATCAGAGTCCCAACGTATTGTAATAAGTCTAGATGACTAGATGGTAGGAGAGAATTCAGAGCTGCTAATGACTCTGAGAGTTCTTCTACCTCTATGTTATTCTCCGCTTGTAAGTGAACTCGAGAAAGAACTGGAGTGTTCCTCTCTTGTTCCACGGAAGTGCCAGGCCTTGCTTGAATACTAATGCCCCCGAGAAGAGGATCAATCCTCGATGTGTCAACTGCCGTGGGATGAAACCCACCAGTAGTATTACCTCTGTGCCTTCTAGTAGAAGGCTCTAAACTTGGTGGTGAAAGACCACGAAGTCTTCGAGACCGTCTAGGTGATCAGTCAGCCACTTTGAATTTCTTGTTAAGATCTAACTAAAGACTCAAGAAATTGAAAGCTAGGCCAACTAAGAGCACAAAGCACACACTATAAAGTCCCTAAAGATAACAACCAATCAAACAACTTCCAAGTATTTCCACTCTAGGTGATTAGGACCGGACACCAAAATACGCGAAAGTGAATTAAGGGGCCTTCCGAAGATAGTTTGGGATGATGAGGGCCCAGTCCTGTCAGCGAAGGTAATAGAGGAAGTTACACTGACCTCCTAACAACAGCCCACGCCAGTGTAAGCCCCCAAGCTTCGCAAGGGTGCCCTCCAGTAGTACTGTTGAGAGTGATGCAACGTCGACCTCAGGTGCCACGGGATTCCCCTCCGCAGCCACCTGTGTAGATCCCTAGGAGTAGCAACTATGGATACCAACTTGTCGCAGAAGCCAAGCGAAACAGTCGTGAGGTAAGTTCGGACAAGTAGGAGAGGGGGTAGCTCTCTTCCCTGTCTTCACAGACCCTTGTGCTTAACTCCCAGATCTGGAGCTTTCCTGGTCTTCCTAACACTATTGGATTTTCACTCGTTATTCAAACTCCTACGTTTGACGTTTAAATGGCCTTGGAGAGTTAACTCTCCACTCACCTAATCCAAGGCCCTAAAATCCTGAAAGTTGTTGGTGTATCTAACTTAAAAGAAAAATTTTAGTGAATTTTAGTTAGTGCTTGATTTTAAAATAGGTTATTCTTTAAGTCAAGGGATAATGGAAGTGAAACTAGTAGTGTTTTTGACGCAAAAGAAATTAATAAAAACCTAACTACATGAACATGCACTTGTTTTCGTTTTTTGATGAAGAGAAATTTCTACAGGGTTCAAAGGAACTTTTAATGAAACAAATTTTTCTTTTCTTTTCGTTAATTCATGCTTCACACTCACAAAAGTTAACAAAGCTATGTATGCCTAAAAAGATATGCAAATCTATCCTAATGCAACAAATATATGCTGATGCAAGATTCAAAACAACTCTAAAAACAAGAAATGAAAGTTGCTTGCTTATCAATTTTTATTTTGCCACTTAAAATGTCTAGATGGAATATGAGATGCTACCATTCATTTTGTCTAAATACTAAAAACAAGTTTCAAGACAAACATAAAGCACTTTCATTTACTAAAACGAAACCAAATGAAGACCAAGTTCAAGAAAGCAAAACGAAGTTTTTCAAAAAGTTTTCTTCAAAGCAACAACAAGAGAGTCTTTTCAAAAATGCTCTCAACAAGACTGAAACTTTGTGATTGAAGAATAGGCAACAAACACTTTTGCAAGTTGACACCACACAATGGATGAAAACTCAACAAACATAAATGTGTTTAAAGATGCTCTCAACAATCAAAAGCAGTAATGAAAGCTTTGGCAAAAAAGACCAAAAAGATTAAAAAGACAAATTTCAAGAAAGTATCAATGAACAACTTTCATGAAACAAAGAAGTGGATGGTCACAAAAAGTGGTTTTGTCAAGCAAACAAAAAGTCACCAAAAGCAAGATTTAACACAAAGATTGAGACCAATATTTCTGCCCTAATGAATCAAAGCAACCAAGATTCTAGCAAGCAATCTTGCGTGCTTTAGCAAAAAACGATGACGCTTGCAACAACAAAAACAAGACCAATACCCCTTACAATCAGAGAGAATTTGGGGCAAAATGCTTGCTGTAAAACAAACAACTGATACTGGAAAATGATTGTTTCAGACTGAATCGAACCACCAGATAGACCTTCAAAGACAAAAAGATTTACAAATCTTGAAAATTGCAAGATATACGTGACTGTACTTATGTATAGATTGTGTGTATACGCGACTGATCCTAAGGAAACCTACGTATACGCGGGTTAACTTAAGGAAACTTGTGTATATACACTTCTACAACTAAGAAAAACAACGTATATAAAATATTTTAAGAAAAATAAAAAACAAACTGAAGAAACTGGCAAAACTTAGAATTCAAGAACAGAACACACAACAATAGCAAGCAAACAGGCAACTGAGCCCTGATTGGCTTGAAAACACCCAAACTAGGAACAACAAGAGTGTTGTCCCTAGCGGAGTCGCCAATTTTGTTGAGGGAAATGTTCCCCTAGGGCTTTTTGGGTTGAAACTCTAGCAGACTGAAAGTTGTCTATAAAGAGAAACACACATTCAAACAGCCATTATGCTATTATAAGCAAATTCTATAGTATGAGGGGGCATACCTTAGGTCCTACGTTTGAGAAGGTCCTTTAGGGTCCAAACCCTTCTTCAAGTTCCTTTCACTCCTTTGTCCTGCAAAACAACCAATTCCAAAGAACACAGTAGTATATGGATAAAAACTTATAAAGAGATCATCTTCATGTTATAAAGGAAGGTAGTTAGTTATGAACTTTAAACAACCATTCACATATGAATTCCAACATGAATATCATAAACATAAATAAGATTTATATCAGGAACCAAGACGTGTTTCTTTTATTATAGACAAATAAAATGCATAAAAGGAATAATTTCACCTGAGTCACCTTTCGTAGGCTCCAAGCAAAGCTTCCTTCTGGATCCGTCCAGCCTCAAGCCTTTGGCAAACTCCTTCCATGACTTACTCCATGATGTCATAAGTAGTGGATGAACATCAACACACAAAGAAACAAGGGTTTCCTGTACAAATGGGGGAAGTGCAGAAGGCACAAGGGTCTTTAGACCTGTTCAGGGGAAAAATCTCAGTATAATAACCTTTCTCTCTCTTCTCTCCTCCCTTAGGCCTTCCCTTTGAGGTCATTTTATACCTCTCCCAAAGTAGTTTTTTAGTTGGGAGTTGGTTGGGAACAGTTGGGCCACGGGCACTAACAGGTGATCAGCAGGTAAACCCGCGATCTATGCTTGAAATTAAGGAGTTTTATATTTTTAAACGTTTTTTAATACATATACGCGGGTTGGGTATATGCCTACCCGCATATACACACGTTTAACTCAGGGCAATGTTGCGTATAAGGGATAAAACATTGTTTTTAAAATTTTGGACCAGGTTTGGAAGGAGGGGTTGCCCTAGGCCATGAGTACAACATCACAAACCATAAGAGTGAGATTTGGAGCTATAACAATACCTGACAATTCAATTGGCTACCCATATTTTAGTAGGGAAGGTGATGAGAAAGTGTCGCACGGATGAAGTTCTAGCGCCAACGGTTTCCCTTACTGTGTAGTGCGTGAAAGGAGTATAATTCAATTGGGTCAGGTACCTATGGCAAGAGTTCTTAGTGAACTTCCATGAGGCCCAGGATGAAACCAAGCCATTTTGCTACGCTTGGTTATTGATGTCGATTGTGCTTGTTGCGTGGGAATTGCCGAAGGACAACCAATTTCCTTTGCTTGAGGAAGGATTGTTGGAGGCAGCGCAATTCGCTTCCTTATGGGCTACAAAGAACCCTGCACGGATTACAAAGACAAAGTTATTTTGGGTTCTTATGGCAATGAGTCTCTACATGGCCATAAATCAGTGTCCAAGGTTGTCCCAAATGTTGTTCACGCAATTGTCAGCCTACACAACATTCAAGGCTGACTTCCACCGAGTATACATCCAAGCGCGGAAGGATCCAAAGCAGAAATGACACGAATTGCCATATTTGGTGACAGAAATAGATTTGCAGGAGGTGGTAGCGAGATGGCTTGCAGAGCGGTGCACCCCGTTAGACTTAGCTGCTAGGCCAAGCACAGGTGCAAAGAGTTCTACCATGCAAAAAAGAAAGGAGGCAACTAAGTAGGTGTTGTGGCCAGCAACAACGCCCCCTTTTTCATTTAAGTATTTGTCCAAAATACTAAATGAATAGGGGACCCCTAGTTTAATTTTGAGAAAAATCAAATTTCCCTTCTTCAAAATAAAGCTACCATCATAGGCTTAAAATGGTCTTTCAAATATTTTAACCTAAGTCTACGATAAGGTAAAGGTCTTTAAGAAATTGCATTAATGCGCAAGGCCCCCCAACGTTAAGCCTAACGTCGCGTCGCAGTAAGTAATGTTCATAAGGAAAAACCTCAAAATCTGTCGACGATAACACTGATCGCAAGATCGCACATCGCAGAAATGAAATGGCAATACTTAATAAACATCAAACTCCTGCGACCCGCGATCTTGCAACATGCGATATTGCGATCACCGCAATGGCGCAGTCTGCGATCTGGCAATTTGCGATAAGCGCACCTTGCGATGGCACGATTTTCGATGTAACATAAAGCAAATCATGAATCATTTAATCGCGAATCCTTTGGGCACGCCATTCAAAGAAAGGCCACTTACCATAATCTGACCCCAAATCATGTGCTTTTAATGATAGTAAGTGGATTAGTTGTTAGTTATTTAATGAGATAAAGCCGCGTGCTTTGCTAAAGAATTGTTTCACGTAAGGTGGCATATTTAGTATATCTGTTGCATTTAAAACTCTCCCATCACCTTTCTCAATCAGTCATTTCCACCTCGCTCGTAATTTGCAGGAAATAGGAGATAAGAAGATTCAAAAGCCGAATGCAGGAGCAAATGGGAAACAAGAATAAAGCCCAAGGCTCTGAGACAAAGGAAAAGGCAAAGGAGATGGCGCCCTTGTACACAGAAACTGCATGCAACAGGGATGCAGGAATTTCGACCTGGGAAGGCATGTATAGGCTGACGAAGGAGGAAAATCCCAGAGTAATGAAGGTCGATAGCGCCGCGGGATCACAAAACTCTTCCGAGGCATCCTTAGAAGAGTTGGCTTGTTCATTTCTTCATCGAATAGAAGCTAGACCCAAGATATTGTCGTATACAGATATGATCAAATGGATACTTGACAATGCAGAGTTACAAGGCAGACAATTCAAGGCTCCAGGGCATGGGCTCATAGGATCATTTGCCGCGCAAGACTTAAAGCTTATGTATCATCTTCCTGAGCCTCAGATGACCTACAACACACAATTTGTCAAGAAATTTGCAGCAGAGAACCCAAACCTGGCAGAAACCACTAAAGAATGGACCAGAAGAGAGGAGCCGCTAAAAAGGGACAAAAATGGTATGTACAGCACTGGTTCTCTCACCTCTCCATATTGTTTTGCTGCGGCCATGCTGTGCAGGCTGTTTGGAATGCCAGACATAAATAAATTTTCGTCTGAATGGCTACTACTCATAGACGCTGCCACAAATGCCGATCTCGTGGATTGGGCCAAAATATTTTCTGATAATTTATACACTGTTGTCATGAATTACCGTTCTAAGAGATCCTTGTCACAAAGGGTCTGTCCTCCTTTTTATATGTCTGCTTACATTATGGATTCTATTTGCTATGTATCTAAATTTCCAACTATGGGTTGGAAATGGACTACCCAGGACCCGTCACCTATTCATGTTTACCACAAAGTATTATGGGATTCACAGTTTGCCCCTCACTTCTATCAGATTGCCACGGGTTCATCTTACCCCTATATAGGATGATGTATGGTGAAGAACCCCCGAGGTGCTCACTCGAAGCACAAATAGACATCATCCCCGTCGCAAGATGGTTCGGGGAATAATGGTTCACTTATATTAGAGTGTTTGGGAGCACTATACCTCCACATGTCCTACCTATGTATGTCCCCGACAAGCTTTTGGCTAGGGAAATTGCCTATCAGACTTGCTTAGAAGGCGGCCTAACCAAAGAGCTAAAAGACAAGAAGAAGGCCATATGGCCTCAGTTTCCTGTAGCTTGTGGGGCCTTCTCATTATTCGATGTAGGACATGCTTTTGC
>APFE031514693.1:60816-102541 GCA_000404065.3 Pinus taeda | reverse complement strand
ACTGGTCCCGTTATCCCCAGTCGGACCCGCTATACCAAACGGATAAGGAGCTGCCAACCAAGGTCCGGACTGGGTGGGTATCCCCCTTGTTGTCTACCCGATTTTCGGGGCTTCAACAGTAGGCTACGCGTAATTTGGCAGCACAGAAAAAGAAGGAGGTGTTGGTCAATAATAGGTGCCTTTTAAAACTCTTAATTATCCTCACATTAATTATCAAGCCGGGCAAGTCCTCTTATTTCAAGAGTGTACATAGTATGTGGCTGCTATTTAATTCAGAGAGTAATTTTTTCTAAATCATAGTATAGGTCTTTAAATACAAGATTAAACGGATGCACCTAATAAATTCCAATTGCAATTAAAGAACTTAATCTTCTAACAAACTCAAATCTTACATTCATTAAAGTAACAACAGCATCAGTTGAGAGTATAGTAGTGATAACTCATATCTCTTTAACTGATTTAATCTAAATCATACCCAATCTTCAATAAATAATCTAAACAGTAATGATATCAATCTGAGAGTTTCAACGGCGATAGTTAATACTCTTTACAGTTAATTAAATCTAGCAGAATATTTATCTAAATAACTCAATCTGAAATGAAAGTGTATTGAACCAACAACAATACTATTAAGTCATATAAAGCAAAGATATTCTGTCAACACTATAAAAAAATAAACAGTGAAAGCGATAAAATCACAGAAAGCAAGAATACTAACAAACCATCACACTTGCGAGAATTGGAAATGTATGTCATAGAGAAAGCAGTTGAATCCACCAGAGGCCAGGCCCTTAGCCACCAGTAAACACTACTAAGTTACTTCAGATAATGTGAAGGAACAACAACTTCACTTATATATTAATCATCAAACTTAATGAGCATTACAATATATTCGTGTTCTTCTCGACAACGAGAGTCTGCAATTAAAATTACAATTTCAATAATAACATCGATTCCTTGTTCTTTTTACAATCCACCCTTTTATAATCAGAAAGGGGTAAAAATAAATGGTAAATGTGATCCCTCAAGATCGCTTGATCAATAAATGGCAAATGCGATCCCTCAGGATCTCTCGATCTTGAGGGATTCACAACATATTTCTAACTTCAAACACCCTTTCCTTTCTCGCACTAATCCTTCTGATTTGCTTTGGCCTTATCCAAAATCACCGCGTTCCTTCCTTAGCTTGCCGATTTTTTTTGTTCCTTCATTAGGGAACAACATTTGTCTCTTTTGTTGTTTTCCTGCATAAATAAGGGTAATAATTAGCTAATTCATAACTGCAGATAATTCCTTCATTTCTTACAATAATTCATTAATAGATTAATGCATTAAAATATAGAAAAGATAAGAATAAAGGAAAAGGATGATGAGATTAATAGTAAATGCATACCTTTTCTGTGACTCAACATACTCCCTGCTTACCCTGTTTCATATCCTCATGAAAAGCAAGTAATTCGTATGCAGAGTAGTTAAAGAATAAGTTGGAGAAGGAATGTTGTAAAGTGGTCTAAAACCATGATTCTTGGCGAAGAGCTCAAAGACGGGCCTTGTTTGTCCTTCAGGAAATTTGTATATAGCCCGAGAACCTTCAGTAGGATACCAAACGATAGGGTTGTGGAACCAAAAACCTCGCCAATAAGGACCTTCTCTCAAGATGAGATTGCTATAAGTGATAAAACGGTCTACAGCTAGTTTAAACTTTTTATAATTAAATGGATCTCTATTTTGTACATTACTAGTGGAGACTATCCACCTGAGCTTGGCTGCAGCCAAGGAGCTTTCCTGAATGGAAAGGAAGTATTCTACTCCTTTCTGTACAATCTCTTTCTGAATAGGCCCCAAAATTTTGATTACTCCTTCCCTTGTCATCAAACTCTTGTGATTGGCCAACATTTGCAAAGTGTGTTTGGGTTCACCTCTGACCCAAATGTCCAGTCCATGCTCTTGCCTTTAGAACAGGTTATGAGCCTTGAACCATTTCAGTTGATTGACAACAACTGAGATAAAATCTTGGAATTGCACATCCCCCATAAAAGGGTTGGAGTTATTTTCCACTTCTTCCTCTAATACAAAATTACGTAGGTAAAATTCACAAAGCAACCTTTGAACTTTTACCCCATTCTGTTTGCAACAGTTTATAAAATCCTTAATTGTTTTTAATTCTATCTGTTTTCCAGCTCTGACGACTTTGATTTTCAACTGCAAGTATTTTTATAGCAAAAATAAGGCATAATTATTGGCAGGAGATCTGCATGCCAAGGCATCAATGTACAATGAGCAGATAATGTCTGTTTGACTCATGACCTTCTCTAATCTAAGCTTAATTTTCTCAATTTTCTCTTCTGCCTTTCAGTATTTGTCGAATTTCTCGCTTTCTGATGTATTTATTTACAAAATATGCCTCTATAATTCTTGGTATTTTTGTTGGGAGACAGTGTCTAGCTCAAGCCGTTTTATGAAAAGTCGAGCCCGTGCTAAATCTTCTTGAAGATTCCATATACTGGGGTCGTTACTCATCATGATATCTTTGGCTTGAATTGTTTTCTGTGTACTCCTGCTATGAGAAGAAATGCCTATTATCTGTGTTCCTTTATTATGGGATGTCCAAGCCTTCATTTTGGTAGCCATGTTGTAGGAGGGTACCACCTCCGTCTGGATAGCTAAGTCATAAGAGGGTATAGCCTCTGTCTGGGTAGCTAATTTTGAAAGAATTTCATGCTGTTCCGTAACAGCTTGAGTGAGTATGGGCACAGTTTGAGTCCCTGTAGTTTTTATTTCATATAATTCATTTTGAAATTCTACATTTATTGTCTCCGGGGTTTTGTCTGGAACCTTCCCCACTGATAATTCTCTTATCTCTCGTCTGAGCTTTTTTACCATTTTTCGTAGCCTCTGTTGTTCCTTCCTAAGTTTTTTAATTTTGTCTCTATGCTTTTTAGGTAGAGCAACTATTTTGTTAATCGTCTCTACTCCTAACGAGCCCGGTTGCTCATCTTGGCTCTGTTCTCAAAGAACCATGTCCCTGGCTTGGTAGTCGTTTTCTTGGTTTATTTCTATTTCTTTTGTTTTTCCTATATTTCCCGTATTTAGGCCTACCTAGCTGGGTTCTCCTAGAGGGATATCACCAAGTTGGTTCACCTATTCTTGAGTGGCCTCTACCCTTGTTTCTACTTCATAGCTTACATTTTCTAATATAATTCTATCGTGCCCAGAGTTCTCTACAAATTGGGTTGCTCCAATGTTAAAATTAAGCGGGCTTTCGGGCTATATGAAATCATCCATGTTGGCCAAAATTTGGGCCAATTCGATATCATGCAATAAATCTCCTGGGGGACTTGTATTTGATGTTGAGGGAAGTTCTGATTCATTTCTTTCCTCATCTCTAGAATGCCTGATTCTTCCTCATGGTCAGATTCAGGGTTATCCTAGCCTTCTATATGCAAGTGTTGTTCACTTCCTGGGCTAGACAATTCTATGGGATGGCTGATACTGCCCTGGGGGTTTTCGACTGCTCTTAAGTTTGTCCTCAGCCTAGCAGAATGTTTGGGTTTTCGGGGAATGTTTGTTGTAAGGGTAGTCCTATTCCTTTTCAGAATAGGGTGAGGTGCAGGCAGAGCTAAACCCCCTTCAATAGCAAATATTAATTCCTCCCAACTTGATTTTTGCTAGGCAAGGTTGTAACTAACTATCAGCCTAATCAAACAGTGGTGGCTTACGATGGTTTCTATGCGTTGGGACTTTTTTATCCTTTCAGTGGTATGATGTAGTCGAAAATTCAAATATGCAGGTAAATTCACAAAACACTTTTGTTTCAGGACTGCTAAGAGTTTAAGTTGACGCAGCCTTACCACGTCTTTTCGCCCGTCACATGTGATGTAATTCTGGATGACTATGGCTAGTTCTCCCCACGGTTCTCCAAGAGATGATGGTCGAACTCCTTTGCCTTTGATGATCAACTCCTATCCTTTGTCCTTAAAGACTGCAATAGCATCCTGCAACTTCAATCTTTTTTTATTCCATACTGGTCCTTTGGCTGGCAACCCAGACACTTCTGCTATCACAATATCTAACACAGTGATTTGTCTGCCCCTTACCATGGATTGTCCATTCTGTAAACTTTGTAGGAATTCAATGGAAATTGCTTCGTTGGATGGCTAAAATTGTGTGAAGTATGCTATCCACCTAGCTCGGGCTAGAATTTCTCTGGCTGCATTAGAAATAGCTAGTATTAGTGGCTCCCTGCGCACTATTCTTCCTCCCATACTACCTAAATTCTACAAACAGTTAGTATAGCAAATATAGCACAAAAAATAGACAAAGCCGAGTGATGGAACAACAAGTTGTTATAATGGTTATATTGGTTGATACTTTACAAGCATAAATACCATTATCTAGGACTTTCCATTATACCACATACTCCATAATCATGGAATGTCGTATTGCCCTACAAAATCAAATAAAGAGCTAACACGCATGCTTAAGTGAAGGAATAACGTGTTGGTGGCGAAGTACAGGGATGATGGATGTGGCAAGGTATGCATATTAATGAAAGGATCCCAAAAGATATGGGAGTGCTAAAAACAATGCATATAATGAGAATTATCAATAAGTGAGGAGATGCAATGAGGCGATTCGGAAAGGGAAAAGGACAACTGACATAGGAAAGATACTTTACCATCATCATTCCACTTAAAACTATTATGATTTATTTTTAAAAGATATCACATGCATAAAGGTTCAAACTAAATTAGGGACATAGTCTCTCTATAATAAAGACACACAATAAGAGAAGGGAATTATAATAACTATTGATGTTAAAAATACGAGTTCAATACCATCAGCAGAACTTTTGTTGCCTATAGGCATCTATAGCCTCAACAGAGTTGCTTTTTCACCCTTTGGAACCATGATCCTCTATGTATAATTAGGGAAGTGCATTATGATATCAGAGTGGAGACCAATGTGTTGGCATGGTAACCAAATGACCACATTGCCATTCATCGGGAAGGAGCGAAAGGTGGACAGGCCTGCTTGTAATGAGACCTCCTGTTCCAAGGACTTTAGTTCTTGATGCATCCATTGGATCATATCCCTGGTGTGGTGGCCATATTGGGAATGTCACTTCACTGCTTCCTTATGATCATGGTAGGCTGGCTCGTGATGAGACCCCCTATCCTCCATCTGAAAAAAATCATATAATTGTTTAGTAAACATATATATATATATATATATATCTTATATATATATAATATATATATATTATAATATATATATATATTTTGAACAACACTTCCTATTTATATATAATGGGTGGCTCAACACTCCTTAGGAGTAGGGATGGTGGAAGAAGTCTGAACATATCAATAGAAAAAAAAGTATACCCTTAACCTTATTTGATGATAACGAACATAAAGAATTATAGGGGTTAGGGAAGAACCAGCATGGGACAAATAATCAATCAATTCAATTTATAATGGAAATGAGGACAGTGAAGTGATATAAATGGTTGTGTCCTTTATTTTTCAATCACTACAAAGTAATCTTGTTAAAGATGATAATACTCAATATATTTGCTTGTTCCAGTAAACTTCATATTTGTATCCTTACATATAGATTTGTACACTTGTGCCCTATAGAGGATCATAAAGAGTGAGTAAAGGAATTAAATGATGTTCTCAAACAAATATTCATAAAGTGCTCTTTCCTAAAGGAAATAGCAAAAGTAAAACTCACACAAAAAGTGTTGTTCCTTATAGGGAACAACAAGGAAAAACACACAAAAAGGTGATGTTCCTTAGAGGGAACATCAATTGTTCCCTGTAAGGAACATCTAAGAAAATACATATGAAAATTATTGTTCCTTAGAGGGAACAACAATTGTTCCCTGTAGAGAACAGCAAGGGAAATATATACAGAAATTGTTGTTCCTTAGAGGGAATAGAAAGGGAAACACATGACAAAAATTTATTGTTCCCTGTAGGGAACATCGAGAAAATGCACACAAAAATTGTTGTTCCTTAGAGGTAACAATAGTTGTTCCCAATAGGAAATAGTAGTTGTTCCCTATAGGGAAAAACAAAACCAAATGCACATCGAAACTGTTGTTCCTTAAGGGAACAGTGGCTACTACTTCAAGGGAATAGCAAGAAGAAAGAAACTAAACAATTACACCCCGAAATTTTTGTTCCTTAGAGGGAACAACTATTCCTTAGAGGGAATAGCCGGAAAACAGAAAAAAATTGGACGCGAAATTGTTGTTCCTTAGAGGGAACAACAACTGTTCCTTAGAGGGAACAACAAAAAGAAAAATTGTACACAAGATGCTATTCCTTAGAGGGGACAGTGACTGTTCCTTGGAGGGAACAATAGCTGTTCCGTAAAGGGAACAACAAGAAAAAGAAAAAAATGAAAAAATTGCACGCAAAATTGTTGTTCCTTGAAGGGAACAACGGCTGTTCCTAAGAGGGAACAACAAGAAAATTTACACATGAAATTGTTGTTCATTAGAGGGAACAACAAGAAAAATTTACACACGAAATTGTTGTTCCTTAGAGGGAAGCAACAAGAAAATTTACACACAAAATTGTTGTTCCTTGGAGGGGACAGTGATTGTTCCCTAGAGGGAATAGCAGTTGTTCCTTAAAGGGAATAGCAAGAAGAAAATCCACACAAACATTGTTGTTCTATAGAGGGAACAAAAACTATTCCTTAGAGGGAACAACAAAGAAAAAATAGAAAAAACAACTTATATACAATTTATACAAGCAAATTCAATCAAATAGAAAGGAAAATTTATGTACAAAATTTCAAAAAAAAATAAATTCTTCACTGGACCGAAGCTGTGGATGAGTTTCCCTCCTCAACAAGAATTTGTATAGTGGAATCTTCCCATAGCTGTTGGAAAAAGGACTCCCTGGTAAGCGGTTTGTGATAGAGTCGTACTTGATGTCCATTCGCTTTAAAAGAGTAGCCAAACCCATCAATGGTGGCTAATGTGAGGGTGCCATTATCATGTACCTCTTGTATCTCATAGGGGCCTAACCATCTAGTCTGGAGTTGTCCTGGGAAATCCTGGAACTTAGAATCATACAAAAGTGCCCAATCACCTTGTGGAAGATCTTCTTCTTGATAAGGGCAACATGCCATTTAGCTCTTTTTTGTTGGATCAGTGCAGTATGTTAAAGAGCTGATAGCCGAATTTCATCCAATTCATTGATTTGATGTAGCCTATTAATCTGTGCTTCATTTAAGTCCAAGCCTAGCTCCTGAGCTATTCTCAATGTTTGAATTTCAAATTCGATTGGGAAGATAAGTTCTTTGCCAAACACTAGCTGATATGGGGAATATCCCATGGTATTTCTCCATGTCATGCGGTATGCCCACATGGCTTCTAGCAATCAGGTAGCCCAGTCACGTATATGTGATGCAACTGTCTTTGTGATTATTGCCTCAATTACTTTATTGGTACTTTCTACCTTGTCGTTTTCCTGCGGGTGGGATGGAGTTGTGATTCTGTGCATGATATGATGATTTTTTAATGTCACAACAATCTTATAGCCTATAAATTGTGGCCCTCCATCCGTGATTATTTCTCTAGGCAAGCCATATCACATGAATAGTTGGAAAAGAAAGTGGATTACTGAGTCATCCATTTCCCTTGGTAATGCTTCTGCCTCCACCCATTTAGTCACATATTCTGTTGTGACTAGTATGTATGTCTTTTGATTAGATGATGGGTTTATTGGACCAATGAAAGCTAGCACCCATCGCTCAAAAGGTTCAATGAATAACTATGGATGTAGGGGCATCTCATCAGACTGCCCGAGGCATCCCATTCTTTGGAAAATATCACATGCCTGGACAAAATTTTTGGTGTCTTTAAAAATGGTGGGCCAATAATAACCTGTCTGTAAGACTTTGTGACTAGTCCTGCGGTTTGCAAAGTGTCCACCACAAGGCCCATCACGGCAAACTTTTAGGATGTCGTAGAGTTCATCTTCCCTGACACATCTTCGAATGTGCATATCGGCCCCTGTATGAAATAAATATCCTCCCATCTAGGAGAACCGAGTGCTACGATGTACTATTTGTTTTCTTTCATTGGGCGTCAGGTGCTTGGATAATTTTCCTACTGGTAAGTAGTTTGCGACATCCGCGTACTATGGTGTTTTCATGGTGATAGCAAATAAGTGTTCATCAGGGAACTAGTCTTCTACTGCTGCCAAGTCATCTATCTTTGGCATACGTGAAAGGAAGTCTACTACTAGATTTTCTTTTCTTTGGTCGATGTTTGATTGTTACATCGAATTCTTGCAAAAGGATCAACCATCTTGTCACTCTTCCATTTGTAACAGTTTTATTAGCTAGATATATAATAGCAGAGTGATAAGTATGAAAAACCATAGGGTATCCTATTATATAATGTCTGAATTTATTAATAGCATAGATTACAGCCAAAAGTTCCTTTTCGGTCACAGTGTAATTCAACTCAGCCGGAGATAGATTCTTGTTGATGTAATATATCGCATAATGTTTCTTATCTTCTTCCTAGCCGAGAACTGCTCCAATGGTCGTATCCAAAGTGTCGGATGAAATCTAGAATGACAAATCCCAGTTTGGGCCCCGTAATACTGGGGCTGTTGATACAAGCCATTTTAAATCTTCAAAAGTAATGTCACATTTGTTAGTCCATATGAAGTCACTATTTCTTGTTAATGCATATAACGGTGCAACAATTTGAGAGAAATTCTTTATAAAAGAATTATCCGAATTTTTGCTGGATCTACCTAAATTCCAGCTGCTGAGATGTAGTGACCCAGGATGAGGCCCTCGGTCATCATCATGCAACATTTTTCATGGCTTAATCAGAGCCTAGTAGCAATGCATCTTTGCAGAACTTTCTCTAGCATTTGTAATGCCGGCTCGAAGTCATCTCCATAAGGTGTATAGTCATCCATATATACCTCGAGTCCTTCATTTATCAAATCTGAAAATAATGCTAAGTATGGCCCTCTGGAATGTGGTAGGTGCCTTGCATAGTCCAAAAGGTAATACCCTGTAAGCAAATGTCCCCCAAGGGCAGGTAAAGGTAGTCTTATCCTAGTCTTCAGGGGTAATTTGAATTTGATTGTAGCCACTGAAGCTATCTAGGAAAGAAAATAATTTTTTTCCTGCCAATGTGTCCAAGACCTGGTCAATGAATGGAAGGGGAAAATGGTCTTTTTGGGTTGCCTTATTAAGCTCTCTATAATCAACACATATACACCACTTTCCATTCTTTTTAGGCACTACTACTAATGGAGAGACCCATTTGCTATCAGATATAGGATAGATGAAATTTACATCTAACAGTTTTTGTACTTCATCTTTAACAATATCTTTAAGGTAAGGGTTTAACCTCCACTGAGGTTGTTGAATGGGCCTCACATCTTTCTACGTATAGATGTGGTGCATGCATAATTAGGGATCAATCCCTTTCATGTCTAGGTAATCCCAAGCAAAATCTTATTTATATTTTCTTAGAAGTTGAACAAGCCTCTTCTCCTGGTCATCAGTTAGGTTTTTGTTGATATTTAAGGTTTTCCTTGGCTCAATTTCTATGGTTTTTCTATTACAAACAAAAGTTGTTGGTATTGACTGATCATTAATATCCTTGAAGGGATCTTCTTCAATTTTTTTATCCAGAGCTGCTTCGATCATGTGACATTTTGGATGGGATACAACATCTGGTTGGTTAATGAAAGTGTTAATGATGTCATCTTCTGTTTGATCCTTGAATTCGAGAGCATCTTCTATAGTTAGTGGTGACCTAATGTTTTCAGTTAGATATGATACAGGTTGTTTTCTAGTTTTTATTATTGTTAAACTTGGTTGAGCTGGAGGATATAGAGCTAAATTCTTCACATTACTTCCTCTTGCTATAGTCATGCTGCTTTCAGGACAGCTTATGTAAGCATCCGCAGTTTCTAGCCAAGGTCTTCCTAGAATTAGGGGATGTCTGTCTAGCCGATTTCTAGGATTGATGATCAAAAAATATCCTGGGTATTCCCAAGAATCTACAAACACCATTACATCCTATAATGTGCCTTCTGGTTTGACTACCGATTGGTCAGCTAGTTCCAGCAAGGTCGTGGCCAGATCCAAAGATGTAATGCCAAGATTTTGACAGGTTGTTGTTGTGAGAATATTGATTATTGCTCCTAGGTCAACTAATGCATTGGGGAAGGAGCATCCATTTATTTGCACCGTGACTATAGGGTTTCCTAGGTCCTCACATTTTACCAGTGTTTCTCTTCCAGATAATAAATTAGACAAAGTACCAATTACATGGACAGTTGGGGTTGTTTTTATTTTCCTCTTCGGTTTTTTTGTACACAATTCCTTAATAGTTTTGCATAAATTGCAATGTCCTGAGTAGCCTAGAGGAGAGGTATTTTTACACCCAAAATTTTCAATTCTCCCAGAAGATCAAATTCAGGATATTCAATTGAGTGGGGTATAATTAATCTCTCTGGAAATGGTGGAGAGGAGGTAATAGTTTGATTGTGAGTTTTTTGTTTAACCAAATTCTCCACTTATGGTACTTGTTCTACAGGTAACAGATCTTCAACTTGTATATTTTTATCCCCCTCTGACTCTATTATCTGTCCAGACCTTAATTTAAGCTCATTACACTCCCTCAACTCGGTTTCTAGCTCTGGTCCTTCAATAATTTGTACAGATTGGACCGGTCTATTGTTGGGGTTCAGGTTAGGTTGGGCTGGGAGTTGTGGTTGTAGGTTGGTCTGAGGGTTTTGTTGCAATGTGTAGGGTGCTGGCAGTGTAGGTTGAGGTAGGGGTATTGTTCCTACTAGCTATTTTGTAGGTCTTTTCTAGCTTGACTGCCAACTCTGGTTTTGTGAGGTGGAGGGTGGCCATTGAGATGAATATGCATTATTTTGCTAGAATGGTGGAAAGTAAGAGGAATTAGGCCAATTGTTGTTTTGATTTGATTGGTTGGCCCAAGGTGGCATAAGTAATGGTGGTTGTGACCAATTAGGAAAAGGTGGCTAGTTCTGCCACATAACTCTTGGGTATTGTTGTGAATTATATTGCGAGGTTTGAAAGAAATAAGATGGGTCAGTAGGCATACCTGTTTGTCGTGGTTGCCATTGGCGACACTGATTTAGTAGGTAGACTAGTTCTGTTTCTTCTTCTGCCTCCTTATAGATTGCTTTTAACCCTAGGAGTGATGCACAGCTTTATGTGGCGTGATCTTTGGTGCATATGGCACAGGTTTGTACCATATCCAGTGGGCACTCTTTGTGACTATGCTTTTTCCTACATCTAGGACAAAATATCACCAGTTTTGTTCTGCTTCAGCCTGCTTCTACTTGGCTTGCATGCTGTCTAGTTGCATCGTCAAAGTCCCCAAGATATCTATTTTGAAATCCTCTAGCAGGTTTCCAATTTCTGCACGAGTAATGCTTCCGCCATAGATTTTGCTGTCCCTGGTGGTCATGTCATGTTCTGCTAGTTTCAATCTCGTACTACCTCCTGAGCACCTGATACACAATTTAATAATATCAACATAGTCTTCCTAATATATATCACCTTTACCCATAATATTTAATGTCTTTATCCATTGTTCTTTCATCCCTTTAATCAGTGTAGTTTTTAGCACATTACCAGGCAAAGGCAGATTTGCATAGGGAGACCTTTGGAGGTTATATTGGAAGCGGTCCACATACTCTTTCAATGTTTCACTGGGTCTTGCTACCATTTGGAATATTTCATCTTTCAGTTCCCTAGATCTGCAATAGTCCTGATATTTTTTAAGGAAAGCATTTTTCATTTGATCCCAATCGTTTATGGTTCCCCCACCTAACCCCATAAACCAACGCAAGGCTGTTCCTTTTAACGTGGAGGGAAACAACTTTAGCTTCTAGGGGTCAGTGGTATAATCATAACCCTGACATAATACATCAAATTCAAACATAAATGCATCTGGATCCTCTTATATGAGTCCATGAAAGGTGGGAATATTTTGCAGAGGGATAGCTTTCATGGGTGTGTTGACAACTGTGTCAATGATGGGATATTGCAATGTGGAGGTTTGGGGTGCTTGTGGATTTTTGGCCATTTGATCAAATATATGCCAGTACCCTTCGAGGATCTATAGAGAGTTATTCCTAAGGTGATTAGAAGGGGTGGGAATGATCTTAACAGCACCCCCTCGGTCTGGGATACTGGGTGCTCCTTGCTTAATTACTACTTGAGGGGATCTTGGCTCCTCTTTTTCCCCTATTTCTCCTCCTCCTTCACAAATATTACAAGAATTCCCTTCTTGTGAGGAAATTCACGTGAATTTTCAATTTCTTGAAAACTATGCTCAGTTCCTACTGTTTTGCTATGGACCTCAGCGTAGGCCACAGATGGTGAGCCTGTGGCCCAAAGGGAGACAGTAGGTTGTCTAGAGGCAACGTTTCGAGGACCTACTGATGGTTGAGATTCAGCTTTCTTTAAGATGTCATCTATGAAATTTGATCGTCCAAGGGTCACCAGTCCCTTAGATCTGTCGGGTTTGGGTAGTGGAATTGGATTGTTTTTGGGTTTTTTCTTCTTAGTCATTCATGCAAACAATTCAAATTTTTATCTCTACCTTGAGTTCCTAACAATTCTGCTAGAAAGCAGGCGGGGGAGCAGGAATTTTATGTGCTCTGTACACAGGTTCTTACCTTTCGTTTTTAATACCCAGTTCTCTCTCAACAGACAAGCATCAAATACCTACTTTAGTTTTATGTAATTGTGTTGAAAAGCGGGTGGAGGAGCAAGCACTTTACTTGCTCATTACATAGGTTCTTACCTTCCGTTTTCAATACCCAATTCTTCTTCAACAGCAATTATTAGATGTACATCACTCTTTAGAAATGGCTACTCTCCTCGGCAACAGTGCCAAAACGTTGGTCGATAATAGGTGCCTTTTAAAACTCCTAATTATCCTCACATTAATTATCAACCCGAGCAAGTCCTCTTATTTCAAGAGTGTACACAGTATGTGGCTGCTATTTAATTCAGAGAATAATTTTTCCTAAATTGCAGTATAGATCTTTAAATACAAGTGTAAACAGATGCGCCTAATAAATTCCAATTGCAATTAAAGAACTCAATCTTCTAACGAACTCAAATCTTACATTCATTAAAGTAACAACAGCATCAGTTGAGAGTACAGTAGTGATAACACATCTCTCTTTAACTGATTTAATCTAAATCAAACCCAATCTTCAATAAATAATCTAAACATAAATTATATCAATCTGAGACTTTCAACAACAATAGTTAATACTCTTTACAGTTGATTAAATCTAGCGGAATATTTATCTAAATAACTCAATCTGAAATGAAAGTGAATCGAACCAACAACAATACTGTAAGTCATATAAAGCAAAGATATTTTGTCAACACTGTAAAATAGTAAACAACAAAAGCGATAATATCACAGAAAGCAAGAATACTATCAAACCATCACACTTGCGAGAATTGGAAATGTATGTCACAGAGAAAGCAGTTTAATCCACCAAAGGCCGGGCCCTTAGCCGCCAATGAACACTGCTAAGTTACTTTAGATAACGCGAGGGAACAACAACTTCACTTATATATTACTCATCAAATTGAATGAGCATTACAATATATTCATGTTCTTCTCGACAGCGAGAGTCTGTAATTAAAATTACAATTTCAATAATAACATCGATTCCTCGTTCTTTTTACAATCCTCCCTTTTATAATCAAAAAGGGGTAAAATTAAATGGTAAATACGATCCCTCAGGATCTCTCAATCTTGAGGGATTCGTAATTGATTTCTAGAGATCCTGAGGGATTCACAATAGATTTCTAACTTCAGACACCCTTTCCTTTCTCGCGCTGACCCTTTTGATTTGCTTTGGCCTTATCTGCAATTGCGGAGTTCCTTCCTTAGCTTGCCGATTTTCGTTGTTCCTTCATTAGGGAACAACATTTGTCCCTTTTGTTGTTTTCTTGCATAAATAAGGGTAATAATTAGCTAAGTCGTAACTGTAGATACTTCCTTTGTTTCTTACCATAATTCCTTAATAGATTAATGCATTAAGATATAGAAAAGATAAGAATAAAGAAAAAGGATGATGAGATTAATAGTAAATGCATACCTTTTCCTTGATTCAATAGGAGGTTGCTAAAAAGGCTTGTGTGGAGAAAGAATATGCTGCCAATGAGTAGGAGGAATAGAAGCAATGCAAGTCACAAAAAGGTGACAAGTCATCTTCACCGGCAACAGAGGAGGAGGAACTTTCAGGGCAAGGCAGCGAAGGAGATGAGGGGCAAAACACCCCATTCATTCTAAAGAAACGTGGCAAGGAGTAGCAAGAAGGCACAAGGTAGAAGAAAATATTGGATAAGTCACAAGCCAATCCCATGGTCTTAAAAGAAGGCAATTTCGATGATATCGGGGATAAAATCAGGGATACCATAACTGAAATGTTGTAGCAGTTCGATCAGCAATATATGCAGGTGCTGGGGAGCGTCCAAAAGAATCTGCACATGCTGTAGATCCAAGAAAGAAGAATATAGGTGGGCACTGGACAAGCGAGCACAGAGAAAGCGAGCCTGTCATCTGGGATGAGCCAAATAGCCGAGTTAGTAAGGATCCTTGATGTAAGAACCATAGCATTGCCAAATGGGTCCCTTCGCATAGAGTCCGTCGATGATCACATTATCTTGAGCACTATCAAAATAATTGAGATGAATATAGTGGTGCTCTCCACCGAGACCCTCCATGCACTGCATGAAGGGGTGGCAAATGAATTGAGAGCTCGAGAGCAGCTTTCCCTTAACCTCATCAATGAGTACAGAGTGAACAATGAGTAGATGTTTGCTGAAAAGAGACAAGATCTAAAGGAAAAGGATATGCTACAGACGCAGAGTTCACGATTAGAGTCAACATTTGCAAAATCATGCAAGACAATGCCTGAACTTCATATCCCGAAGGATGCACAACCAGAAGCAAAGATAAAAAAATTAGCCGCTGGTGTGCATGATGCTAAAGCAGAGGTTGGACGGGTAGCATTTGAGCTCAACATGAAGATTACAGAGCTGCAATTAAAGTTGCAACCCACAACTTTGCCTAAGGTCTGGGAGCAGCACGAAGCCTCAATCAAGGAAGGAATGGCTACCCTAGATGCCACAGTCACTGACTATACGACATTGTTCGAGTAGGTCATGGAGGTCATGACTAATCTATAGGAGGACCCAAACCTGCAGACACTTAACACACAGGTCAGGGAGTTGCAGTGGCAATATGATGAAGTTAGGGCAACCACACACTCCATAGCGACAGCGCAGTGCCTAGCCAAATTATAGGAGGTAAGCATCTCCTAGCGTAGGTAGAGGAAGCATAGAAGAAGGAGGCCTTACTGAAGGCCAGGATGCAACATTGGTTAGAGGAGGCTTATCATGTCATGACCACTATTCAGGATAAGCTAAAAGAACTATAGCAGACACAGAAGATGATGGGGCTGGCCATAGAAGCACTAGCCACGGAAAAATTGGTTAATGAAGTCAAGAAGGAAGAAACTTAGAGCATTGTCGAAGTCATAATGATCCAGGTGGAGCTGGGGGATCTTTGCAGTAAGATCGCAGCACCAATCGAGTGACTCGAGGGTGAGTCACAATCTTTGTGTTGGGGGCCTGTTGGGATGGGGTCCCCTAGGTCAATTTTGGGGTTAAGATAAACCAAGTTTTGATACTTTTTTGTAATTAATGTAAAGTCTCCGCAATTTGTGGATGCGGAGCGCGTAGATGGATAAGAGTCAAAGGGGTTTAGCCCCTTTTTTTATGTGAATTTTGAGTTGGTTTTGAGATCCACCATGGTCCACGGACCATGGAATTGTATGAAAAAGGCTATAAATAGGTGCGTCTTAAAGATTCTAAGGCATAATCGATAAGCAATCGGTAGATAGAAGAGAACTGATAGAGAAACGAATTGGGTTAGATAGGAGAAGAAAGGCTATGTAGATGAGTGTGTAGAGGCCTAGGTAGAGTCTGCATCTGAGTGTGCGGGCCGCTACAGCTGAGTGCATAGGGTAGTTTTGAGTCTGTAATCCTAAATTGAAGATCAATAAAGACAGTTTGTGTTTTATGGAATATTGATTGAATGTTTTGTGATTATGTTGAATAATTTTTAATGATCTATGCAAAGCGTGTTTATGTATTTTCGTCAAGACTCTGATGTTTACTAATAGCTTAAGTAAATTTGCACAATCCCTAACTTAGGACTTATTTTTTATGTGCATAAGTAGATAGATTGACTGTTAAAGATTTGCAAAGACTAATTGTAGACCTTCATGAAGGTCTAAAGGCTATTTTTATAGAGTTGCAGTAGTGTGCCCTAGGAGTGTATCAGTTTGTGGGAAGGCAGATATGAGGTGCTAAAAGACATCACACTAGTCTCTGGATGCAGAAACTCGATAGCATCCCCCCATACTGCTTTAAGTAAGACTACAACTTACGCTATGTAGGTTGTTTCCAAAAGGGCTTGTAGTGTATGGATTTGTTGGTTGGTGCAACTAACTCTGAACCTAGGTCAAGAACCCCTAAGCCAATAGACTATGTTATAACCAGGCCACTAGGAGGAAACGGGGTTCCATTATATTCGAGTGCATTTTGTTCCATAAATGAGAAGAGTAGCTAAGAGTGGATAGGGAGAGAATGAAAAAATAATTTTGTGCACTATAAGAACCCACAGGTTACAAGCCTCACTTCTTTGTACATGCATCCATTTCCATTCAAAGAAAGAGAGTAGAACAATCTCACCTTTTAGTCACGGGGGATTCACTAGGGGACCAATACCATACCACGTGGGTTCATATTGGGGGATATATATTGAGGAAAAAATGACATAATATATTGGGGGATATATAGGGGGTAAAGGGTTTTTATATTGGCAGGTATAAAAAATGGAGCTCAAAGTTAATGGAAAAATATAAAGGGGTATAAAAAATGTTAACGAAAAATGGATACCTACAATATCTAGTGAAATTAAGGGTTTTTTTTTAATTAGGAAGGTGCATTGGGTTCATATTGGTAGGGGGTTAAATAGTGTGATTTTTAGAGGTATTTTCCAATATGTAGTCAAATTAGGGGTATTGTTTAGTATTCCACGAACACACGTGATATGTCAAAGGTTCATTGAGTGAAGCCCCCGTGCTTCTAGTTGGGTATTCTCCCAAAAGGGTTTCTTAGGTTATATCCTATATCAGTTTGTGGCTTGTGAATTTTATTTTACCGTTCTCTATTTTCTACATATTTCATATTTTAAAGCGTAATGCAACAATGAGCAAATCCAGAAATCTAAGGAGAAATTAACCCTCATAATGTATATTTCAGATTTTCAGCATAATTTTATTAGATCTGTTGTGACAGATGATCCAATGTATTATCCATTGTAGTTTACAGATCATATTGGTATCATAGTAATCTTATTTGGGTATTTTGTGAGATGTTGCAGGGGATCTAGATTGGTTAAGCCCAAATTCATAAAATCCCAGTCATGGTCAAAAAATCTATCAATAACCCTCAAGATCTCACAGAGGAGAGGTTTGTGCAACTTGAAGTACAAGTCACATATATAAACCATAATTTGATCCTCCTCATAGCATCCATGACCAATAAATTCAAGTTATTCAAGAAGATAGAGGCTCTAATGCATAAATCATATTAGAGGGGAAATCGACAATTCAAGAAGAACCAGATAGGGAATCTAAGAAAGAACCCAAAAAGGATAAATCTAGTTTGAGTGTGACAAACCATTCACAATCCTTGTTCAAAATGAAAGAAAATGTTGGAATTAAGCCATATCATGATGACATTGATGATTTGATATTAAATCACAAGTCATAGAAATTAGAATATTATTTTAGTGTTCAATGTATAAAGGAAAAACAAAATATTTCATTTTCTTGGTTGAAATTAGAAGGCCATGCCCTGACCTGGTAGGAAAGTCACATGAAGACCTTGAGGTTAGAGATAGATCCTCCAATGACTAAGTGGTATGATTTTAAAACCCTCATAAAGTCACAATTTCACCATATGGGGTTTGTAAAGGATTGGTGGATCTAGTGGAATTACTTTAGGCATAGATGGGGTTAGAGTGTATAGGAGCACATCACAAAATTTCGTAGATGACGATAGTGTTGGGTATCTCCCCAAAGAACTTAGATGTACTCCTCAATAATCTCGAGGGTCTAACATCCATTTGCAGAAGCAAGTGATGTTATTCAAACCCATATTCATGGACAAATCTTATGTATAGGCACAATATCTATAGAAAATAGGCTAGAAGAAAAGGAAATCAAGTGGGTCAAAGTAGAAAGAGCACTAGGAAGTTTGCAAGAAGGGAAAGAGTAAGTGGAAAGGGGGAAAGGATCAGAAGTGCAGATTTTAACCCTGTACAGAAATTACCTGCATACGAATTCCAAAAACAGAAAATAAACAATGATGAGAGCATAAAACATAAAACATATATACATAGAGATTTCCCCTGGATCCCAAAACCGAGACTACCAAATTTATTTTTCTTTATGTTCCTTTAAATGTTACAATACATATATATACATGTCGAAGAATTCATAAACCCCAATCCATTAACCTTGGATTAGAACATAGTCGTAGTTCCCTTGATCATATCTACAAAATACCATGGGAACACAACCATGTGCAAAGTCCATGCAAAAAACCATAGGTAGGTCCCCCCAGCTAATATAGGGTCCAAAAAAAAATTCCCGAGACATGCGACTAGTCGTGAAAATAATACAATACACACCCAACATTCTCCCACTTGTTGTTTTCTTTTCCACACAGGAGGTGACAGGAGAGCTTAGTCATTAGTCCATCCCTGCAACGGCCATTATTTCTCTACACCAAGAAAAATTCTCAGTGCTCACAAACTTCATCAATGCATCTGCAAAATTCTTCAAAGTGTCCACTTTTACTAGCAACACCTTATTGTCCTAACCATATCCCTCACAAAGTGATATTGAACATCAATGTGATTTTTCTTTGAGTGATAAGCAGGGTTCTTTGCCAAGAAAATTGCACTTTGGTTGTCACAGTTTATCCTTATAGCTCGTTATACTAACCCCATACTTGAACACAATCACTACAAGTAAACTACTCCCTTGCTTGCATGAGTGGTTGCCATGTATTCTTCCTATGTAGCTGAGAGTACCACTACAGACTAACTCTTTCTCATCCAACTCACTGCACCTCCAAATAGGTTAAACACATCCCACTCGTAGATCTTATCATATTCGTATCTCTAACCCAGTTTGCATCAACAAAACCATGGATGTCCAAAACTCTATCCAATAATGTTCTTCCTTGGTAGCATAGACCATAATTACTAGTGCCACACAAATACCTAAAAACCCACTTCACTGTTTTCCAATTATCCTTCCATGGTTTTGACATAAACCTACTCAATACTCCCACTGCATGTGAAATGTCTAGTCTAGTACAAACCATTTCATACATCAGGCTAATGACTGCACTTGTGAATGGAAAATGGGACATTTCCTCTTCCTCTTCTGGTGTCTCGGGACACCGTTCAACAGATAACTTTACACCTAGAGGAATACGAACCTTCAATAGTTTACTATCCTTCATATTAAACCTATGTCATATTCTCTTGCCATACTTCCTCTGGTTTAACTAGAGCTTCCACTTTTCCCGATCTTGTTTAATTTCCATGCCCAAAATATAGTTTGAAGCACCAAGATCCTTTAGATCAAATTTGGAGGAAATTGGGTCTTCAAACCCTAGATAATTTCTTTATCATTTCCAAACAACAATATATCATCCACATACAAGCCCAAATAAATAACATGGTCAACAATTAATTTAAAATACACACGGTGATCCACTTTTCTTTTGGTGAAGCCAAGTCCTCGTATATATGTATCAAAATTCTGATACCACATCCTTTGTGACTATTTAACCCATAAAAAGACTTTTTTAACTTGAATATTAGTTATTTCTTTCCCTTCACCACAAATCCTTAAAGGTTCTTCATGTAGATCTCTTCTTCCAGATCCCCATGAAGAAATGATTCCTTCACATCCATCTGTTCTACCTCAAAATCAAAAGCAACAACAAAAATCTAATAGAAGCTACCTTGAAAACGGGAGAAAAAATATCACCAAAATAAATTCTCAACACTTGGGAATAACCCTTTTCTACCAACTGAGCTTTTATTTATCCACCTTTCCTTCTGAATTCATGTTCTTCTTAAACACCCATTTTCTTCCAATTGGTTTCCTTCCAGCCAAAAACTCCAATAGATCCCAAACCTTATTTTTTTCCAAAGATTCCATTTCATCAACCATGGACTCTTTCCAAAGTTTTCCATCCTCTGAATCTACTACCTCCCTAACAATTTTGGGGTAATAGATAAAGAAAAATTTGAACACAAAGTAGATGGACTTTTCTAGTTGCCTTCTTTCTTGAATTGATCTTATCACAGTTGGAGTTTGTGGCTCTTCATCTTCTGATTCTTATTCTACTGCAGATTCTGATTCTTACTCCTTTAGCTCAAACCCTATATTCTCAGGTTCCTTTGGTAGGAATTCATGTTTAATAACATATTTCACCTCTCTAAACACCACATCTAAGTTGTACACAACCTTCCTTGTTTTTTGGTTCCAAACTTATAACTTTTTAAACCATCCTTATACCCAATAAAGACGCACTTTCAGATTTACTATCCAACTTGGTTCTTTTCTCCTTTGGAACATGTACATATGCATCACATCCAAATACCCTAAGATGTGAAAGAGAGGTTTTTTTACTAGTCCATACCTCATATGGAGTATTATGTTCCAACGTTGATGAAGGTGATCTATTAACCCGGTAACATGCAGTCTCCACCGCCTCTGCCCAAAATTCATATCCTAACCTGACACCACTGAGCATGCTTCTTTCCTTTTATATCAATGTCTTTTTCATTCTTTATACAACTCCATTTTGCTGAGGTGTGTATGTAGTAGTATTTTCTGTGTTATACCACACTTCTAACAAAACTCTTCAAATTCCTTCTTGTGGAACTCTTCACCATTATCTGTCCTCAACAGCTTTATCTTCTTCTCTGTCTGGTTTTACACCAGAGCCTTAAATTCTTTAAACTTGTCAAACACTTCAAATTTCTTCTTGAGGAAATATATCCATGTATTCCTTGAGAAGTCATCTATAAATGATACATAATACACAAAATTACCCAGTGATGGAACCGAAACAAGTCCAAACACATCACTGTGCACAAGCTCTAATATCCCTTTCTCCCTCTTAGCACTAGAGGGGAAACTCACCTAATTCTGCTTCCGATATACAAAATGTTCAAAAAAATTAAAATCCATTGATAAATTAGACATACCTTCTACCAGACCATTACCATGAAGTATTTTAAGGCCCTTCTCTCCAATATGTCCAAGCCTTTCATGCCATAGTATGGTATTCTCTCCAGAGACCACTAGATTTTCTACTCCACTTTTAGGAACCATGGAACTATTGCACCCATCAATAACATTACTTCCCAGAAGCTTGTACAAAGTTCCAATCTGAACTCCTTGCATCAATACCAGTGCTCCCTAAACCATCTTGCAAGTATGTTTCTCGAACACTATTTTTATACCTGCATCATCCATCTTACAAAAATCAGAATTTTGACCAATGCAGGAATATGAAAAACACCCGGAAGTGTACTAATCCTTCCACCTTGAAAATTTAGCTTTACTTTTCTGCGTTCGATGATTCTAGCCTTCCTATCATCCCCTAAGAAGACATCACCACCATCATATTTCTGATACTCACAAAACCACTCCCTATGGGGAGTGAAGGGAAAGGATGCACCTGACTCAATCAACCATGCCTCATGATCTACATGTGTACCTGAAGAAGAATCCAAGTACACATCCCACCTTCATCTGGGGTGGCTTTTGCCTCTACTGAAGGAGCATCATTAGATCCATTTCCTTTCTCAAGAGCTTTAGATCTACAGTAATTTTTTAAGTGCCCTTCCTTTCCATATTTCCATCACATCTTTACATGCTTTTCTGGAGATTTAGATCTCCCTCTAGATTTAGATCTCCCACTTGAGGACTTAGTTTTGTTTCTGTTCTGGGACCATCCTCATACAAACAAGGCATCTCTATTTTGTTCCTCCACATTTTTCTGTCTCATCTCCTTCAACATCAAAGATGAGACTATTTCATCAAACTTTAAGGTAGTTGTATTGCTACCTATTGCAACAACAAAATTGATGAGCCTCATCATTAGGTAATTATATGGGCCTTAATTCACCTTCTAGCTTAGTCAAACCAACTATTCTCACAACTTATTGCATACTTTTGATTATATTTTGTTTATGAGATGAGTTAGAGTTGGATATTTTTCTCTGTGGTCTAATGTGCATTTAATGTAGGATTAAAGGATAAAAGCAAGGAATTTTAGCAAAGACCTTGGCCAAAACTTGAATGGGACAAGCGAGAGGAATTATAGGAGGGAAATCCTCCTCATTCACTATCCCACCATTCGAATATTCCTCCATTAGCTCGAAGTACAAACAACCAAATCATGAGAACTAGAAGGCAGCCGAGCAAGTGGAAGTCAAAGCACCAATTTATCTCGAGTTTGGGAGCCGAGACTCCCTAATTTTAAGGAATTCGTTGGAGACTTCAGATGTATAAGTAGAGAGGCCTAGGACATTAGTATGATTCAAGCTTTTGATTGTAAAACTTTACTTTATTTTCAAGCTGCAAGACTTGTGACAGTTGTTGATGTAATCCATTGTTTTGATAATAAGAATGAGTTTTGTTTTCAACCAACACTGAGTTAACTCAGAGGGCTGAAGCTCTTGCATTAGGTCCTAACCCTAGCAACTAAGGATCCTCTTCATTGTACATGTATGTTAGCATCTATTTATGGTTTAATCATTCATTTGCTTAAGTAGCTACATTTCCATTATGGCAGTGTAGTGCATAGATTCATGGTTTAATCGTTCATTTACTTAAGTAGCTACATTTCCATTACAATAGTGTAGCATAGATCGGTTGTGTATTAGTTTGCTTATGTTTATGCCTTTTTCTTCAGTTAGTAGGTTAGCAATGATTATACCCATAGATTTCCTTTCACAACAACCCTGACCAACCACTGTCAATTGCTTGTCACATAGCTTCTTTGTATTTATTTCCACATTTGACTTTATGCGCTCCAATTCTCCACCATCGATCTATCTAGCTTGATCCAACAGCTTTCACGTCATCTCAATACTTTATAAGCTCCAAATCTTCACCGTTGATCTGTCTATATTGATCCAACGGATATCGCGTTGTCTCAATACTTTATGCGCTCCAAATCTCCATCGTCGATCTGTCTAGCTTGATCCAACAGATATCGCGTCGTCTCAATACTTTATGCGCTCCAAATCTCCATCGCGCGGATTCTTGCACGACCAATATCAGCCCGAGAGCATGTGAGAAAAGTGGTTTTCTCGTGTCACCCAGTTAGGTTAATAACGTAAAATTTTGGAATTCCACTTATAGCCTTGAGGGTGCACGAGAACCTGCTTACCGCCTATGGAAACCCACTCCATCATTCCACACATTTTTTTTACACTTCTGCCGCCACGTGACCCATCCATCTATTCACTTCATCTTCGTGATAAGATGTCCACAATTCATCTTCTTATTAGTCATGTTCATTCATTTTTTGACTTAAACCTCCTGCAATAAGATCTCCACCATTCATCTTTCTATTAGTCTTGTTCGTCCATCTATTGGCTTAACCTCTCACGATAAGATCTCCACCATTCATCTTCCGATTAGTCTTGTTCATTCATCTCTTGAATTAAACCTCATGCGATAAGATCTCCACCATTCATCTTCCGATTAGTCATGTTCATCCATCTATTGACTTAACCGCCCATGATAAGGTCTCCGCCATTCATCTTCCGTTAGCCCTGTTTGTCCATCTATTCACGTAATCTCCTGCAATAAGATCTCCACCACTCATCTTCCATTTGTATTGTTCGCTGATCGATCCAAAGGTTCCCATGCACTGCTACTTCGTTATGCCCTCCTTTCACTGATTTTGATCTTCGCTTGCTCTTCCACTTGACTCCTTGTATGCTTGATTTTACCAAAACACCAAAAACATGAAAAAAATTTAGTTTAGTTTCTTCACTTGCACGGTTTGATGCTCTTTACTTCTGTAACTTAGATAACAGCATTAGGTTAGTGTTGATTTAAAAATTTTGCTTAGTTTAGTTGTTTAAATGGTTAATTAGGATATGGTGTGATTTAGCATTACATGTTGTTTTCTTCATTACTGCAGTAAAGTAGCTCTCTTAGAATAGATTTGCTATTCTTCCATCAAAGAATCAAATTTCTTCTGACTCTATAGAAGTCTGGCTTGGAACCCCTAAGGTCTCTTTCCAGATGATCAAGTGACAATAGGCAGGACCTTCACTTCTACTTGTGCATATAGCACTGTCACCTCCAAGTTTGTACGAATCCTGGGTTGTTAAGTAAAGTTGGTAGCCCAGGAGTTGCAGCATCCTTGTTGCAATACTGACGCTCATCAAAAAATATCCCATGAATCTGGTAGAGAACATAACAAATTGGTGCATTTATCTTCATTTGAAATTTTGACATCAACGTATAACAATTGGCTTATCGTAGTATTAAAGGCATTCATATGCTGTATCACCGAGTCTTCATCCTTGCCTTCATGTTATACAACTTTTTCTGTAGGAATAGTTTGTTCACCAGAGACTTAGATTGGTACAAAGTCCCTAAATTGTCCAACAAAGCCTTCATCGTAGCTTCCCCTGATACATTCAATAATACCAAATATGAGATACACAACCATATTGTGTCCTTTTATTTCTGATCAAACTTTGCCCAATATTCATCTAACATTGTTGTTGGTTTAGTACTCAAATCTACCACGATCCACTGATCTTTATCCACTAACAGATCCTCCATATTGAGTTTCCACAACTCAAAACTTTGACCATTAAATTTATCAATCTCTATCTTTCCACCACTCACCATATTATTTCACTGCAAGAATCGATCCCACATATCTATTATCGCGTTTGAATGCAATAAAAATGTTGAATGATGGAAAATGGGAATAATAAGAATGTAGCCAATTACAAATAGTTTACAATTTCAGGAATAAGACATTTCAGGTAAGTGAACATTTTATTTAGGATGAAAATTATAGTGTTGTATTTATGGTTGAATTATTGTAACATAGAAGTCAATTCACGTCATATATAATGTTTATGTTCTTACACTGAGAGAGTGTGTGTATGTTTTGGGGGCGAAATAGTGATATAGATGGAGGGGGGGAGAGGGAAGAAGAGAGAGGCAAAGATAAGGAGAGAGGAAGAGATATAGATATGGAGAGAGAAGTGTTAGAGAGAGAGAGAGAGAAGAGAAAGAGAGAGAGAGAGGGAGTGGAAAAGGGAGGGAGAGAGAGAGATAGATAGATATGGAGAGAGAGAGTGTATGTTTGGGGGATGAGATAGAGAGATAAAGAAGTAGAGACAATGGGAGATAAAGATATAGATGGAGGGAGCAGAGATGTGCTTACACTAAAATCAATGCACACTAGTAATCTAATTACATTGAAAGTAATGTAAATCATACATCTAGTTGCATCAAATCAAAAATCAAAATCTACATTGAAATCAATGCATCTAGTGCAAACAATAAAATAGGATTAGAAATCAACATCTACACTAAAATGAATGCTTCTAGTGCAAAAATCAAATAGGATTATAAATCAACATCTACACTAAAATCAATGCATCTACTGCAAGCAATCAAATAGGATTATAAATCAATATCTACACTAAAACCAATGCATCCAGTGCAAGCAATAAAATAGGAGTAGAAATCAACATCTACAATGAAATCAATGCATCTAGTGTAAGGTATTAAATACGATTAGAAATCAACATCTACACTAAAATAAATGTATCTAGTGAAATTGATCATATAGGATAAGAAATCAATATCTACACTGAAAATAATGCATCTAGTGCAAGCAATCAAATAGGAGTAGAAATCAACATCTACACTAAAATCAATGCATCCATTGTAAGGTATTAAATAGGATTAGAAATCAACATCTACACTGAAATCAATGCATCTAGTGCAAGCGATCAAATACAATTAGGAATCAATATCTACACTAAAACTAATGCATCTAGTGAAATCAATCAAATAGGAGTAGAAATCAACATCTACACTAAAAGAATGCATCTAGTGTAAGGTAATAGATAGGATTAGAAATCGACATCTACACTAAAATCAATGCATAGACTAGTGCAAGCATAAAATAGGATTATAAATCAACTACATTGAAATCAATGCATCTATTTTAATGAAAAACCAAAATATTCATGACTTTCTAGATCTAAATTTTATGTCTTTGTATTTGTCTCTATGTGTTTATTTCTTCTTGCCTCGCTCACAACCTTCCATTATGTGTCTATCTCCCTCCCTCTATCCTTCTCTCTCTCCCTCTCCCTCTCTCCTCCATCACTCTCTCCCCAGCTCTCCCTCCCTTCCTCTATCTTTCTCTTGTTCCCTCTCCCCCTTGCCATCTATATATATACCTCCCTCCATCTCTCTATGTCTTTCTCCCCATTCCAATTCCACCTCTCTCTCCCTCCTCCCTCTCCTCTCTCTCAAGTCCCCTCTCTTTTCCTTCCTCTCTCTCCCTTTCTGTATCACCTCCCTCTATCTCCCCCCCCATCACACACATTCTCTCTCTCCACCCTCCAACTTCGTCACTATCTCAGTCTCTCTCTTCTTCTCACTCTCCTCCCCCTCCATATATATGTATCCTTGTCTCTCTCTTCCCCTTCTTTCCCTATCTCTATCCTCTCATTTTCTCCCCCTTCCCTTGTCTCCTCTCTCCCTCATTCAATATTCATCTCTCCCTTATCACTTCCTCTCTCTCTCTCTCTCTCCACGTCTTTCTCTCAATATCTTTGTTCTTCTCTCCCTCTCTTTCCCCCTCCAAATCCATCTCTCTCTCTATCCCTCTCTCCTCCTATATCCCCCCTCTTCTCTTTCTTCCTTTCTCTCTCTCCATGTATCTCCCACCTCTATGTCTCTCTCCCCCACTCTATTCCCCGTGCATATTACTCTCTCTCTCTTAAATATGATCCCATTGTATTTTATTTAAGAAATTATGTAAATTATAAAAAACATAATTGGTTGTAAAATATTAAACCCATATTTTGGATCAATCATGTCAAAGAAAATACAATAATAAAAAACTTAAAAGAATCATGCACTATCTTTCCTCTATCATTGTTAGTCACTTTTCTTTCTCTCTTTTTCTTGTATCTTTGGTTAAAATGTGCCTACCCTGGTTCTTTATAATATTATTTATATCATATAAATTTCACATTTGTATATATAAAAGTATTTTCATTTTTTAATTTATTAAAACCTCGATTTAATCTCTATGGGAATATTTTTAGTAGTGGCGAGGATGGTGGGTTTAGATCTACCTGAAATGTAATTATAACCTTTTTGCTTTTATATTTAATTAAAAAATGTTATAAAATTAAATTAAAATAAAGTATTTGTAAAATATTTTGATTTTGAAATAAGTTATTGTTTTTGGGCATGTGGTATTGATAAGTGAATGGCCATGGTATTGGCCCATGGTATTGTAACAAAATAATTAAAAGCTTAGATCCATAACATAATAATCAAAAGCCTAGATGGCCCATAGTATTGATAAACCATGGAATTATGACTTTTTTCTCTCCTCTCCCTCTCTCCCTCCCTCTCTCTATCTTTCTCTTCTAGGTATTGGCCCATGGTATTGTAAAAATACCTATTTAGAAGTTAATAATATACATGATAAATATTCATGATTAAAATTCTTGTTATATACATGATAAATATTCATGATTAAAATTCTTGTTATATGGTAAATATTGTTTTTTATCGGCTTATTAATTAAATTTAAAGATGGTTATGCATCATTTTTTTAATTTATATTATAGAATGGATGTTAATTTATAAGTACTATTTATGTGTTATATATTTTAATGTGATATGTATATTATACTTTCTTTTATATAAAATTTTGTGAGTAATTTTATTAATATAAAATAAACTTACAATATAAAAAAATTGAATTTAAAAAATTAACATCTTATATCTCACATCTAACGCTCAAACATCTGCCCAATAATAGGTTGTAGAGCGCCTCTCGATGCAATTATTACTTCCCCCACTTTGACTTCTCCACCTTACATGGGTGTTTGAGTAAACTACAATCTTACTAGTCGAGGATGGCAAGTTTATTGGCCACCTTCAGCCTATAAAACCTTCGCTCATGTGCATTGAAAACAAATTTTTAACCATAATATGCTTAATCGGAGAGGTGAAGAACAATGCATTCCTATGCGTACCTGATGTCGAGTTGTTGTAGATGCATGCATGCTGCTGGTAAACCAGTGGTTGATCAACTATTCCATAAATGCGCTCTTCCTCATTCTTTCCTCATGCACAAGTCTTTATTTGAGAAAACTTGATCACGATCTCTAATAGGTATTTAACTAATATAGTTTCCTTGTTCACGCAGGTCCGTCCTATGCTCAATTTCCCTCTATTGGAGTGGATTCGTTGCCTCTTCAAGGATGTTGTGGCTTCATCAAAACTAAAGGTTGGACTTGTTAATGCTCTGGGATGGTCAGGTCTTTAGTATGAAGTTGCAACAATCCTATGCTCTTGGTTCTGTTGGATTTGTGGAAGATGCTACATGACTGATCTCTATCCTATAGTAGTCACACAGTTACCTCCAAAACCTCATTCAAACCTTATGTTGCTTCATGAAATGCATTTAGTGACTTGGATGAATCATGGTGAGCCTAGGGATAGGAACAAAAGATCTGATGGTGGTGAAATCTTGTGAAGAAGGGGTGAAGGCAAAGTCTCTTTGTTATTTTCATGAACATAGGTGGAATCTTGAGAAGAAGTTGGTTAAATGGAGTGCATGAGAGGTGAAGGAGGTTTGACGAACCACTCCTGACATCTCCCAAGGAAAAACATGATTTTCGACCCATTTTTCTAAGCAGATCTTACTCTTGTAGAAAATATCGACACTCTTGTAGCAATTCAGGAATGCTCTTGTTTTATCCATATATCTCAAATGGTAGATTAGATTGACCTGAATTTGGTGAGCATGTTTCCATCATCCTTGTTTATCTCACCATAACACATATTGGCCAACGGTTTCACGAATATCAAGAAAAATTAAAAATTGTTGTAGGTGATGGAAGCCAATTTATCGAAAAGTGTGCACTAGAATTTACTAAAATTCCTTGAGCATGTTACCATCATCCATATTCATCTCCCCATAAAACAACTCGGCCAACGGATGCACGATTTTTTAGATATGGTAAAAACAATTTATGCCTTGTGTATTGTGGCCTCCTGTAGCAAAACAAAAGCTTCCTGTAGCATTTTAGGACATCGAGGGAAATGGATGGGAAAGGCTTGGAAATTATGGGTGGATGTTGAAAATTGATGAGGGTGATGGATTGATGTGGCCTTGGTCCTGTTGGAGCATCTAGACAAAGGAGTAGAAAGCCAAAGTTTGACTTCCTTTTACTAGGTTTTGATCAATTTTTTTCTTTTGGTGCCAGTAAATTCTTCTTGTTGCTTGCAAAGGTTGGAGAGCACCTGCATTCATCAAAGAGAGATATATGGAGCAATTTTTTTTTCATTTTTTTATTTTTTTCTTAGGCCTATTAGCTGTCTCAATGAGATTTTTTACTAGTACATCTGCTTAGGCACATCAAAGGAGGTTTTTAGATAGGATCTTTTTCTTTTCCTCTCTTTTTCTCTTTTTTTCAAGCCATTGACCACCTCATGGAGGTTTTCAATCAATGATCCAATCTCAAGCGCCTAAAAATAGGTTTTCACTTGAGATCTTATTATTTTCCTCTTTTTTATTTTTTTATTTTTTTCTATCCTACTCTACTTGAAAAACAAAATCTCTTTCAATTATAATAATACTTCCAATTGAATAATGAGCACATCAAGATGATAGAAAAAGTCATGTGTGGGCTCGAAATATATGCTTTGACATGTACCTAAATGTGAGAGGCCAATTTGACTGAGATGAGATTAGGAATTATTGAATAAGAGTGTGTTGCTGCAACTTAATGATTTTCTTGAACCATATTTCTATATAGTTGAGATGCCCCTAGTCCACTTTCTTATTTGGATCTCTTTTTGTGTCTCCTTCTACCATGAAATTCATATCTTCTTCTTTTTATTGTTTAGTCTTTTGAACACATAAATAATCTGATGATAAGAATAACATAAATTCTTCATTCTCAAGCTCCAATGGTTATTCTTCATTAAATGTGGTCCATGATTCCTTGGTCTCCTTTGGATATTCTTCTTCTGGATGTTGTTCTTCAATGGCATCAAAACGATCTCTTTTTTGCAATATACTTCCGAACCTAAGGTGAATATCATTCACATCAAGAGGAGTTGTTTGGAAGTATTTTACCTCAACATTTTAAGTGGGTTGAGTTACTTCGTTGTTTGGATTTAGAAATGGTTGTGCATGTAGTTGAGTGGGAGTGGATATTTGAGATGGATGTGGTTGGGGTTGTGGTTGTGGTGGAGGTGGATGGTAGGGATAGCATGGATATGGGTATGGAGGATATTGAGGAAAATATTGAGGATAATGTGGATTTCTCCAATAAGGTCCTTGACAACCTTGTTTACAAGATTGGTTTTGGGTTTGAGATGGACAAGGTTTCCAAGGAAATGGTGTGTTCTAATTACTTTGAGAAGGATGTGAATAATATTGAACCTTTGAATTAGTTTCTTGCATCATATCAGGTTTACTAGGCTGCCATAATCTTCTTGGAGCTACATAACATAGTTTCTTTGGTGATTGACTTGCTCCATTGTCCTCTTGGTAAACTACCTTCAAGCTTGGTAATGATGGGAAATATTTAATAGCATGTGATTCTGCATGGAAAACACAAATATAAACATCTTGTTTTTGCTCATCTTTCATTCTTAACATTTCTACTTGGTTTCTTAGATTGCTAAGAATTTATGTTTTGAACTTATCAAGAAAATTTCCAAGTGCATCTTGACTTACTGATCTTGATATTGATTTACTTACTCTTGCCCTTCCTCTTGATATGCACTTGCATGTTTTACAAATTTCTTCAAATGGTAATTGGTATACATCACCTCTACTCATGAGATCAAGGAGATCGATCCACTCATCTATAAGATCTAAAAGGGTTTAAAATTCAAAGAGAAAGGCTTACAGATCCTCTAACCTCATACCATGGAAGTTGGGAAGGAAATATGGAGGGATGTTCTTTATATGAACATTGATTTTAGTATCTTGAATGGGAAATCCAAGAGGATCTTCCTCCTTATCATCATATCCATCCATTTCTCCTACATTTTTTGTCAACTTCTCTTCTTCTACCTACAAAAGTGGATGGTGATGTGGCAATTACTACACCACGTGATTAAGTGGAGGGTATGGTATTGAAGAATTTTTTGTTTTTATGATTTTAAATGAAAACACTAATGCAACGAAATTTTCTGTTGTTGAAATGAAAGATGCCTAGTGCAATTTTTTTGTGTTTTTTCATAAAGTAAAAGAAATGAATAAAAAAAATAAGAAAACAATGCATACTTCGACACCTCATCGTAAACGACACCAAAAAAGTGATGAGCCTCAGTATTGCAACAAGAATGTTGCAACTCCCAAGGCCACCAACTTAAATTATCAACCCAGGTTTCGTACAAACTTAAGAGGTGTCGACACTATATGTGCAACATGCAATGTGTGATTCTTTCACTGATATGATGCAATGAAGAGAATGCCATGAAATCCAAGCCTAAACTAATTTTGGAAATGGAAATGTTACTCTATTTGAAAAAAGGAAACATAATTACTTTTCAAGAGGAAATCCTAGTTGCTTTTGCAGAAAGGGAATGCTATTCTACTTTGCATGAATGTAAATGTTAATCCTATTTGTAGAAATGTAAACATTAACTTATTTACAAAGCGTAAATGGTACATAAAAAGGAAGCTTTTTTATGCAATAGAAATAGCAATGTTGGAAATGGAAAACATGGCTTAAGATGTATGAAATCATTCTTCAATCACTACATTCAAGATATATTTTTCAAAAAAGTTCATACGGTGCTTCATAAAGTAATCATGAAAATCATCATTATGCTCTCCAAGTCATGAATCTATCCACTAATCCAAACTATAGAGTTGAATTGCAATGGAGAAGAGGCAAGGCTTAAAAGGTTTTTGGTCTTACTCAATCATGGTTTTGGATCCTAGGGGTAATTATTCAAGCTTAAGGGAAAAAAACAAAGCATTTGGAACATATATGATCAAGTTTACACGTGCTACAGGAGCATTACAAGACTGCTACAAGAGGTGTTACAGGAGGCCATGTTTTGCTATAGGAGTGAGATAACTTTTTGAATGCCCAAGTAAATAAAATTCCAATGGGATGGGGAATTTTTTTATTAATTAGGATGTATTAAGACTCCATTCCAAGTGGAATCACTCCAAAATACCTCTTTTAACACGTGCTAAAAAATAGCAGAAAATTATTACTCTAAAAACTGGAAATTCAAGAACTAGTGATATAATTAACCTACCAAATGCCTAATCTAATCAAGTGAAAATTATATGGGGTAGATATTTTTATTAACTTGAATTTTTTTATGATCCAATACAAGTGGAATGAACTCAAATGAAGCTCATTAACACGTTCTAAAAAATAGAAGAAAATTACTACTATTTTTCTACAAGGAATTTCCAGAAATTCTAGATTTGTGAACTAGTAAACCAATCCACGTAGCTCAATGAGGAATATGAATTTTGAAAGTTGTTCTAAGGATAAATAATTATTGTTCCTTTTTAAATAACCTACAAAAATACTCAATTGAATCATTCAACCAATGTAACCTACAACAAAAGAAGCATGAATAGTAAATGCAAAAATAAGAGATGCAAGTGAAAAAGACATTAAGAGGAAATAAAGAAATTGTAAAAGATGGCTATGAGGCTCCTAGGATGGCCAAAACCAAGTATAATAAGAGTCCTGTGAAGGAAACCAAGATTTATATGCTAAAAATGGCACCAAAATTCATTGTTTCAATCAATCCAAGTACAACCCTACTAAGAATTATATTGGAGCTGCTAAATAACAAGTTTTCTCCACAAGAAAACTAAGACTACATGCCTATAGAGGCCAATTAGAATTGGTACTTATTAAAATCAATGATGAATAATTCTCTTTGAAAGGAGGAAGCTTTCCCCTCCAAAATAGCTCAAATAGTGGCCTGATTCCTAACACTAGGAATCTGCATTAAATGATAGGGAGCACATTCCTATATTTTCTCAATCACTGGAGCTCCATAATTTGTGCAATAATTTCATAATATCATATTCATTTATTATCCAATATTGGTCCTCTTATAGTAGGGAACAAGTCTCTATATTACCTCATTTTCCAAATCTTCATAATCTGCCCAACATTCTCACAATATTCTACAAAAATAAATAATATTAGTCACAAATATGTAATTATTTCTAAACCTTCCTAATGAACACATTACAACTCAAAATATGTCATATAATGCAAAAATAGATGTTTAATGTGTTGAATGATGGTCATATGGGCCATAATGTATGTCTAATTTGGAGGCCCAACATCCCTGTTTTGAGGGATGTTGTACATCAAATTGATCGTACAAGTCTGTGGGAGATCTGATCCAAGTGAGGAGTAGTAAATACTCTTAAAGTTTTGGACATAAGAGTGTGCATGTGTGGAAATAGGTATGGTGAATTGGTTATGGTTGTATGGATACCATAAAGTGGTGAAGGTGATGTAAAGAGGTATGTTCATAGGAATTTGAACAACATTAAAAGTGTGCCATAGTTTGGTGTATGCATGTGGGCATATCATTAATAAGTGGGAAGATTGATGAAGCCCTAAGTACATTGTATAAATAATGTCATTCAATATTATGTGGGAAGTTGATAAGAAGACCTAAGTCATGTCATCCTATGAGTGGTGAGGAGATGGTTAGTGGGTAGATTCGTGTAGCCCTAGTTCAGTGATTTAATGGTGCAAATCACTGATAGGAAGGAAGATCTCGAGGTCCCAAAGAGAAGTGATGTTGGAGGAGGCATATTAGTGCTAGAGGGAAGATTTGGTGATGACCCTAAGATCTAGCAATCTTCGAGGAGTAGGAAGGTAGCTAGAGGGTAGTTTAATGAGCCTATGTTCAATTTATTTTGGAGCAATGAGGAGGATTGATAGTGGCATATTGGATGACTGGAGATGCAACATGAAAGCCTTCTAAAGTTGCAAAATTTGCAATGATCAACAAAATAGGTGGAAAAGGAATTTCTAGATATGTTCAAGGTATGTGAACTGAAAGGGTTATGGAGCACTACATCAGCAAGTAGGTCAAGTGTACTACATTCAGGGGAGTATTGGTAATCGTGTTGTTGACACCAAGCAGTAGTATTCCTTGTATTATGCTTGTATGTAAGGGCCATGATCCTTGGTACATGAGCCCTATATTTGTTGTCTTAATATTTTTAATATAACAAGTTTTGGGTTAAAATTTGCCATGTGCATGAGATTGATTCATTTCTATATGTTGTCCATTGTGTAACATGTTTGTGTTGTGAAATTTGTGTGTGATTGTGATCACGATCTTAAACTCAAATTTGGTTCTTAATCCCAACCTGAGTGTGTTCCAACCCTAACTTGTTGACCATCTCTGCTATAATGAGATTTTCCTTTAATCTTAAGTCAAACATAACATTTATCTTTAATTTCTTGACTTGTTTCTTTATATGGAAGAGTCTGGTATTTTCGTTCTTTTCATATTGATAAAGGCTACAGAGATTCACCTCCTTCTACACTGATGTACAAGTTATATTCTCATCCACATCTGAAATTATTTCCACTTGATTACTCGAATCTATGGCTATCATATTTTTCTTCTTAGCATTTGTATTTTTATTCTTTGGGTTGAGCTCTAGATGTGACTTCTATCACCTCTTCTCTGTATGATCGTTAATGTCACAGTGGTTGTGGTAGTTTCTAGGATCTTTGCACTAGTGTGTTATGGATACTATCTTCTTGTTCAATGTGTGTTATATTCTTTCCACGACTAGTCGCATGCCCCGAGAAATTGTTTTTGGACCCTATATTAGGTGGGGGGACCTACCTATGGTTTTGTGCATGGGTTTTGCACATGGCTTTGGGCTTGATGGTTTTTTTCCCATGGTATTTTGTAGATCCAGTCAAGGGAACTACAGTTATGTTCTAATCCAGGGTTAATGGATTGCGGTTTATGAATCCTTCGGCATGTATATATATGTATTGTAACATTGAAAGGAACATAATGAAAAACCAATCTGGTAGTCACAGTTTTGGGATCCATGGGAAAATCTATGCGTATATTTGTTTTATGTTTTATGCTCTCACCATTGTTTATTTTCTACTTTGAGAATTCGTATGCAGATAATTTATGTACAAGGTTAAAATATACATTTGGAAATAGAGTTGTTTCGACTTCAAGGGGACATCTTTGCTGCTGAGGGGTTTTGCTCAGGCCTATGGTCACCCTGTGGTAGACCCTATTCAGTGGGAGATAATAACTAATAGGTGTGACAATAAGAACAATAGTAGAAAATAGTTTCTGATTTATCACAATGAATATTGTTTTTAATTGAATATATTTTTATTATTCACATTTTCTATCATTCAAAATTGTTACATTATCACTTTGCGCTTAAAATTTTTATTTCATCATTTTTCATCCTTCAAGTTACTAACGAGCTCTCTCATCTCAACAAACTGAGGTAACTAAGAAAAGTTAAAATTAAATTGCCCAAATTAATCTTCGACATATTTAGCATATTTAAAATGATCAAAATAGTTAGATGTTAAACAAATTTTGTATGACCGCACATGACTAAAACCAACCTAGATCCATCCTAACCCCAGATCTATCAAGTGTCGAGAGGGATCAAATCTCTCAAGGTGCAAAACTTTCCTCAAGTTTTGCACTAAAAAAAGAGGTTTTCACCTCAAGTGATTTGATCCCTCTCAACACTTGATAGATCCAGAGTTAATATGGATCTAGGTTAGTTACAAGGAATGAGGACGAGATCACCAAATGTATCAAGCCCACTATCACAGAAAGAAATAAAAACAATTAGAGAGGCTCATTAAGGCATCAAAGGTTGAGCTAGATGCTACCAAGTGCTTCCTAGGGTGTTATAGAAGAGCTAAAGAGCTTATTTGCAGGTGTTATAGGATTAGGCATAGATGCTATAGGAGAAACAGGGCTACAATAGGAGAGACAAACTGTGTGCTATAGGATAAATAAAGGTGCTACAAGAGAAAACATAGATGCTATAGAAAGGAAGAAGTTGCTGCAAAAGACCCCGATTTTGAGGAATTTCACCCCAAAGACCTAGGATTCAAAGGAAAACATCCAAAGTGAGGGAAAATACATATTTCTCTTTGCCATATGTTAAAAAAAAGCCAACAAAATTTTCATTTTTTTTAGTAGTACAACCTATGGGAAACTTTTGATAAAATTTTACAAATAAAAACTGAAGTGTGGATGTTTCCTTTGAATTGAGCCTGATAAGAGAGTTACCTAGTTGAGATTGGAGTACAAGGGAAGTGTACTATCAGTTTTATAATCATCCAAATTGTAAAGGTGGTGCATGTAGTCAGAGGAAGGCCTATGATGGATTGCGCAATTCCAATTGAGGAATTTCCCTAATTAATAGGGGCTAATTCCCATGGAAACAACGAAAGTAAATAGGGACTTCGGAAAGTAGAAAATTGGTTAAGTATAGGCCAAGGCTTGTCTAGGAATTAGTGAGATAGATAGAGATAGTGCAGAGGTTTCTCAGGATTGAGAAAAGTATTGTAATCTTCTCATATTTTCTGACTAATGAAACATACAGATAGCAGGGATTTTTAGTTGTGGCTTTCCCCAAGAAATCATTGTGTAACATGTTGATTGAATTATTTCTCTTATATGCTTCATGATTTCTCGATCAATTAATTGGTTCCACTAATGAGTAGGGTAGATTCAAGTCTTTTATTTTAGAAAAGCCACAAAAGAAGTTTGAATCTACAAGGAATTTCTACATGGTATCAGAGCATAAATCACACTAGAAGAGAAGAATGCGAGTTTGTCTTTGTAGGTAAAATCAAATTTCCGGAATCATTCTTCATATGCAGCAGGATGTCATTCTATAAATTGAGACTCGAGTATGCCCTTGAGGGTAGACCAAATTATATTTCTTGGAAGGACAGGATGGAGGTAGTGTTAGAAGACAATGGGCTGAAAGAATTAATAGACAGTGATATTTGTAAGCCTCCAACAACTGATGCTCAAGATCTAGCAGAGGAATAAATGTGTCGGAAAGGCAAGGAGGATCATACTAAAAGGAGTTTGAGATCATATTTCTTGAATCTGCATTGTAAGGATACACCATATGAAATGTGGCAAGCCTTGATATACTTGTTTCATAATAGCAATGACCACAAGAAGCTAGCACTGAAGGAAAAGCTTTGGAAGATCAATATGGAGAAGGGCGATGAAATACCACAACACTTGAGAAGATTCACCCAATGTTGGGATGAGTTTGCGAGTGTTGGTAGTATAGTTTCTAAATATGATATGGTCAGCCTAACAATTCTAGGTCTTCCCAAGAGCTGACACAACTACTAGGATTCAATAAATGGGAGGGAGCATCTACCAAAGTGGGAGCATTTGTGCTCCGAATTCGTGCAAGAAGAAATAAGGTGGAACAATAGGGATGGAACCTCATCCAAGCATGATGATGAGGAGAAATATGCCTTGGATGGAAAGGAAAAGAAAGGGAAAGGGAAGAAATCCCAATCCAAAGGGGATTCCAGTTAAGGTGGCAAGAAGAAGGACTTGTCAAAGATTAAATGTTTTCACTGTCATGATTTCGGACACTATGCCACAAAGTGTTCTCATAAGAAGGCAGAAAAGAAGCCCTCAAGAGGAGCAGAAATTGAAGCTCTAGCTTCAAAATTCGAGTTAGATTTCACCCTCATTGCATGCATGGTGACATTGGTGATGGGTAGTGTGGTAAATGAATAGTGGAGCCACATTTCATATGACAGGCAACAAATAATTTTTCAATGACCTGGAGGAGAAGGACCTCTAGATGCACATCGAGATGAGAGATGATGGAAGGTATATGTTATTGACATATTTGGGCACTGCAACCCCAATCACATATGTCCATAAACCAAGGGCTTCTAAGTCCCTAAAAGTGTTGTTTCATACCCTAAAGGAGCAAGTTCAGCTGATTACATCATCTCCCAGAAGTTCTCCATGAAAAACTGCTCAGAACTGGTCAAAACTGGACCATACAGACTACCCAGTGCTAAGGGTGTGATGCATCTCACATGCCACATGAAAAAAGTGTGATGCATACTGAAAAGCCCTTCTATGGGGTGCAATGAGTGAGAGCAGACAAATGGCAGAAGCAATTGGCTAGGTGGAAACCTAGAGAATCTTCTAGAAATTGCCCATTTGACACTTGCCTCTCTGAATTCGCCCAGGGATGAGTAAGAGGTCATGAATCTCCAAGTGGAACCAAGAACTATCATAGAGAGGACACTAATCAAAATCCTAGAAGCTGACTCACCCACCTACAAACATCTATATATATGGATCCCTCATCCCAGAGATCCAGAGGTTGGAATCTTGTATTTTGTAAAGAAGTGTTGTTGGTTTCTTTGTGGAACATCATAGTGTTGGGTGATCTAATATTTTCATGAGGTGAAGAAGGGCTTTCATGCTGGGAGGATGACGCTGGGTTAGATCAATGAGTTGTAATCCTCTCTTCTACTCTTTCTATTAATAAAGCTATTTGAGTTTTCCTCCACAATCAAGTATGTTTGAGTTGATATATGCATTTGTGTGGTCAATATATATCTGGTCCTATATTGTTTATGATTGTAGATCTCTGTGCTTTGATAGTATTATGTTGCTTTGACTTTACAGGTACTCTTTGAAGCAGGGCAAGCAAGGGAGGAGCGGAAAAGATCTGTCGGAGGGGAGAGGAAACAAGCAAGGAGCTAAGCGAAAGACTGAGGTTGGTACTCTCTGATTCTCTCTCATCTACTTCTCATAAAGGAAAATGCAAGTATCTTTAGTTTGTTTGTTGCTAAGATAGATACTCGTCTTAGTGGGACTAGCAGCTCTGAATGGACACTAGATTTCCTTATAACACTCATGCAGTTCGTCGCCTGCACAATTCTGGGTTCGAGTTGCGATGGCCAGCGTGAAGCTATGAAAGATCATATTTAGTAGACATCTTTGTCCTTGGAGGCTTATACCCATCTCTTTGGATGACTTCTTTCCACCATTCCTTGCTTACCTCATAAGCTGGGGTGTACTGATAATATGGCAGCCAAATGATGGGAAATCAAAACCTCAAGCCCATCCATTGGACCCCACGAAGCCGCATGCACTCAATATATCGAGGTACCCTATTTAGAGCCTAAGTGAAATTGGGGGGCCTAAAAGGCTCATGTATCCTAGTGGCTTAAGACGAGAGCATCCACCTTTTCTGAGAGTTGTCTTAGGCCTCCTCTTGACAAGCGAAAATCTGTTTTGTGAATATATCAATACACCATTTCTGAGTTACCAATATTTTTTCTTTTCATCCTTCAATCCCCAAAATGGTTGCGTGCCTATTATAAACATTCACGAACTAGAAATTCTCCATCCTAATGAAAAGTGCCCTATTTACCTGGTTTTCTTCAAACGTATCAAAATCCTTTATCCATTTAACCTAGTTGAGAGTGTATGAGGTAAAATATTTGAGTTGAATGCCTCCTACATATGGAACTGGGTTAAATGATTGATCATTTCCCAAGAAGTAGTCATGCATGTATAACTCGCACATCAAATGTTGGTCCAAAATATTATAGCATCTCAAGATGTGTAGAAACTACATTGAATCTTCTATGTCATGACTAAGCTCCTGGAAGATGCTTTCTAAACAAAAGAATAGAACTTTTTCATGGAGGAACAAGGCATAGTTATGAGTAGAGGGGCAGCAAGCCATTACCTGCTAAGCCAAGGTATACATCTCTTCCTTATCAACCTTAAACTTCACATGTTCTTCCATCCCCTCAATTTGCTTATGCTATTTCTCTTGCTTCTATTTTTCCTTTTATATCTTTTCTATGTAACCAGAGACTGTTTTCACAGCTTTCTCATGGGTTTTCCTTATTCCTTCCCAATGTGCCTCTAAAGGAATGGACACTCGTTGAAAATCAGTTGTTGTAGTTTGCCACTTCTAGATTTTTGCAGACATGAAAAACTCTCATGCCTCGACGATATGTAAAAACGACACTATCTGTGTCATTGTTGAAGTCATTGCCCTGTCATCAGTTTGTGTTACCACTGAAACAATTTCAGGCCGAGGTTTCGGAGCATTTTTCTTCTGCATTCTCACTTTTCTTTGTAGGCGCCACAATTGCTTCCTCAATTTCATGACCTCCATTTTCAATTGTATATTCTCTCTAAATTGTGCCTGATATCGTTCCTTGAGAGGGAGTCTCGTTCTTGCACATTGTCCAATAAATTCTTGTTTCACAGCTACTTCTTCTATAGGCCTCATAGCTGATCCAAGGCCTGGCGGATTGACGTTGACAAAATCATCAACCAGCTCTTGTTTTACTCTAATTTCTTCCGTTTATTTCTCAACCCAGGGAACAGTCTCTCCATCTCATTCTTCAGGTCGCAAGACCTCTAAATCTTTCATATGCGCTTTTGGATTCACTGCAGGGTCTTGTGTAGTAGTGTCATTGACACCCTGCTGTTTGAATTGCTCTACTGCCTAACCATCCTCTTCCACTTGTGTAGGAATGGTCCCTAACCCTTGCAGATTGGTTTTGTCAACAATGTCCTTTTCCAATTGCTTAGGAATGGTCTCTAAACCTTGCAGGTCAATTTGATCAATAGTGTCCTCTCCCTCCTATTCTAGAATACTTTCTAACCCTTGCGGGTTAGCCTTATCAACAACAGTCTCCTTCATCTACTCAGGGGTAGTATCTAACCCTTGTGGGTTAAACATAGTTACTGATCAAACGAGAAAATAACCTAGTACCCGTTTTTTTGAGATAACAAAAAATTACTCAATTTTGAAAAATGGTGATTTAGAATACACCTTTTTTTTAGCATATTTTTACCACTTTAAATTTCTTTATGTATCAAGTATGAACAATTTTTTTAAATTTTAGTGATTTTCTTGTTGATTTTGAAAGGTGTTGATGCAGCATCAACACTTCTTTTAGAGGGCTTATTTTTTACACTTTAAATTTTTTCATGTATCCAGTGGGAACATTTTTTTTTTTGTTAGCGACTTTTATCTTGGTTTTGAAAAGTTCTATGATCATCAACCCTTTTTGTTTAAAGGGCTTAGTTTTAACACTTAAATTTTCTAATGAATTAAGTGTGGATAATTTTTTTTAAATGTCGGTGATTTTCATGTTAGTAAAAAA